>JANEYF010003719.1:0-246475 GCA_029963845.1 Rhamnusium bicolor | reverse complement strand
TATTATTATTTCTTTTCTCGTATTAGTTGTCAAAAAAAAAAAACCACCTGACTGATCTTTTGACACAAAGTAACAAGCGCAAAGGCTTATTTTTCCAGTAGCATACTAAGTAACTAACTGTATTTTTTTAGATAACAAAGAATTATTCATGTGGTAGTAAGCCCCAAGAAAGAAAAATAGAAATTGAAATTTACAAAAAAATATCGAATTTTTCTTGCATTAGTGGAGAATCAGCGTTGTATACAGGGTTATTTACGGAAAGCGGGTATTAGACGTTTCTCGGGATCTGTCGAGTTTAAAAATCTGAAAATTCGTATAAGGAGGTTTTTGGGTATGGCGAATTTAACGAAAATATTTTCAACTTTGTGTCACTTCCGCTTATACCGGAAATATCACCAAACTTTGTTATTTTAAATGGAATACCCTCTATGTTATCGCATATTTGGATTCCTCATAAATATTTAGCTTAGGTTTGTGTACCATAATGCAGCCTTAAACCTACTATTTTCCGAGATAATTAATATATTTGAAAAATGTTGACGGTTTCTATCCTATCTTCTATCATGTTGCAGATTAAGAAATTTTCTTTTCAAACTCATATAAGTTCCCTACGGTCTAACTAAAAGTGTCCTTATGTTTTCACAATTTTATACAGAGTGTTTTATTTTCACGGTCGAACATTATTTTAGTTCAAACGTCAAAAAGTCAGTTCTTTTAAATGGAACCCCCTACATATTTTTACAGTATCTAATAGATATTACCATTCCCTATACCTATCTCTCTTGGTTTTCGCACCACAGACGAATATTTGTAAAATTGTACATACAAAGCACCGTTTGTTACTAAGCAACACAAGTTATAACTTGCTTCCTTTCTTATCATAAAGGAGTATAATCATGTGGATAGTTGATAATTATTTGTTAGTTATCATGAAAACTAAATCAATAAACATCAAAAACAAAAGATCATTTTATTATTAGATTTATAAAAAAATACTTTGCAACAAAAAATTTACAAAATTAACGAATTCATTGAATAAATATTTAATGCAGCAACTGTTCAAAATGTCTTTGCTCCAAACAAGCCAATATTCTGCGATTTACGGCACTTACCTTGGCTCGGCGAATTTCGTGGGAATCTAATTGCTGAAATGCAGCCCGTACTATATTCTTTAGATCTTCTTTGGAAATAGCCGGGGTGGCATAAACAATATTTTTGATTGTACCCCAAAGGTAAAATTCTAAAGGGGTCAAATCAGAGGACCTTGCTGGCCATCTCCAAGGTCCTCGGTATCCAAACCACCTATCTTCAAACAATGCTACTAATTCGTCATACACTTCCCGTGTATTATGTGGGCCGCAACCATCCATTTGATAATACATAGAATGATAAATATTTAGGGGCAAACTATCAATAAACGTTTCAACTACTGTTCTCAAGATTTCCATGTATTTGTTACTATTTAAATTTTCCTTGTAGATATGATACTTAAAAGTGTTATCCACTAATGAGCAGAAAACGTTAAAACTAAATTTGGTCTGGAAATTCGATTCCCGTACCACATGAGAATTTTGTTGTGCCCAGATGTGCAAATTTCGCCTGTTAAAAATTCCTTCTTTGAAAAATTTAGCCTCATCAGTCCAAATAATCCTATTAAAAAAATCAGGATTTTCTTGAAGACGTACGATCATCTGTTCACAGAAATCAGTTCTTTTTCGAAAATCTTCTGGTTTCAATGATTATACTTTTTGGTACAGAAAGTTATGCATCTTATGCTTCTTTAGAATTCGTTGAATAGACGAATATGAAATTCCTAAATCCCAACTAGCACCAGGAATAGATCCATACGGATTTGCATAAAAGTAAGCCAGAACATTAATCTCATTTACTTCGTTATCTGTAACTGGCTTCGGTATTGTTTTTACGGCTTTAACTTTGCCAAATTTTAAAAATTTAACCTGATTCTTCGGAATTTATTGTTTGTCATTGGTGGTAATTGTCGGTATTTCTCGTTGAATTCTCTGCACGTTCTACTAATTATTTCCTTATTATTTCCATAAATAGAAAACAAATCTAATATTACAGCATTTGTATAAACGTTTGCCATTATTTTCCACCTATAATTCGCGTAAGTGACGCTACGCACACAACAATAACATGGTGTTGACATTGGTAAAAATAAAACATTTTTACATTTGCTGCCTACTAAATGACATTCTGAAACAGTGCTGATGTTACATACATTTTACAAATATTCGTCTATGGTGAGAAAACCAAGAGAGATAGGTATAGGGAATGGTAATATCAGTTGATGCAGAATTCAATAATCTATTAGATTCTGTAAAAATATACAGGGAGTTCCATTTAAAAAAAATGACTCCTTGACGTTTGAACTAAAATAATGTTCAACTGTGAAAATAAAACACCCTGTATAAAATTGTGAAAACATAAGGACACTTTTAGTTAGACCGTAGGAAACTTGTATGAGTTTGAAAAGAAAATTTCTTAATCTGTAACATGACAGAAGATATCGATTTTTTCCGAAGGATAGAAACCGTCAACATTTTTCAAAAATATTAACTATCTTGGAAAAAAGTCGGTTTAAGGCTGCCTTGTGGTACACAAACCCAAGCTAAATTTTTATGGGGAATCCAAATATGCAATAATATACAGGGTGTTCCATTTAAAATAACAAAGTTTGGTGATATTTCCGGTATAAGTGGAAGTGACACAACGTTGAAAATATTTTCGTTAAATTCCGCATACCCAAAGACCTCTTCATACAAATTTTCAGATTTTTAAACTCGACAGATCCCGAGAAACGTCTAATACCCGCTTTCCGTGAATAACCCTGTATGGTTGTCGCCTTTGCCGTACATATGGAATTAGGTTTGGTTAATGAGAAAAATGATCGAAAATATTCTACCTGATATGAATTGATTGGCAGACAGTACTTGCGGAACACTTGAGGGTCATGTTAGTCAAATTTCTGAATTCTTAGAGAAGAATTATTTAATTTAAGAAGCTTAATCTTTTTTTTACATTGGAGTTTACCTATAGAATGTTATTTTAGGCTCGATGTTGCTGTCTATATGGAAGTACCTCAAAAATTAGAAAGAACAGTCAAATTGGAAAAAAATACAACTATAGACATATCTGACAGAATACACATGATCACAGGATTAATTTAAATTTATTACTAGCCTATTTATGTTGTAAAATCATTTTCACCTCTGTTATTTTATTAGATAACCTTGCAATGATCAGTTCATACATTTAACCTTTTACAGACACACGGATTTTGGTACAAATCAGTGGGGACTAATAAACCGTAACAATTCTCATTGATGTAATATATTATAGACATGTAGCTATGGAGACTCTTAAAAGCATAAGTCATCGGTGAAAGTGCAAGACCTCCTATTTGTATTTTAGCTAATAGTTTATAAAAAAATTAACAATACATACTTACAAGGTTTATCTATATAACATAATAATTAGTTCCTCAAAAGTTCCACATTTGCGTTGAGCTCTTTACATAAACTATAAAATAGTTTATCACAAAATCATTATTAATCAAATCGTTTACCTTTTTATAGAATATTTTTAGAAACCCATTAACAAAAATGAATAGTGAAGTATGAGGTAAGAAATGTGAGGAATGGCAAAAAAGGAAAATATAAATGCTTAAGTATAAAATTGTTCTGTATACTTTTTGTACAATGCGGTTATCTACGCTAAAGAAGAAATAAATTAAGCGGAGTTCAGCTAGAGCTGCTCTAACACTCAACCGTATGCAAAAATAACACAGGCCTACAAAAGAAAGTTCTGGAGATCAGACCCATCTTTTCCCATGTATTTTGACACGCTGATACCGAATTTGGCAAAAAACAAAATATTTTTGATGCGTCAATTTTTCTCTACGACTACCTACCTCTAACGCTCTATAATCCCCAAGGGGGAAATTTTTTGAAAAAAATTTCTATAAAGGTTTTTTGGGTTGTCGATCACGAATCTGAAGTCAAAATTGAATTTTGACATAATGACAGCTGTCAACAAGCTGTCAAATTTCATGAAAGATATAGTCAATATTTGGAGCATATTAAGTTTTTTGGGCTGCTGATCACGAATCAGAAGGTAAAAATGAATTGTGACATAATGACAGCTGTCAACAAGGTGTCAAATTTCATAAAAACTGTAAAAAGTCAATATGTGAAAGTTCATTTTTGATTTCGAATTTATGATCAGCAGCCCAATAAACATAATGATATGCTCCAAATATTGACTATTACATTTTTAATGAAATTTGACAGCTTGTTGACAGCTGTCATTATGTAAAAAAATTTTTGACTTCAGATTCGTGATCAGCGACCCAAAAAAACCCGTATAGAGATTTTTTTCAAAAAATGTCCATCTTAGGGGATTATAGAGAGTTACGGGGGGTCGTAGAGAAAACGACGCGTCAAAAAAATGTTTTTTTGCCAAATGTAGTTTCAGCGTATGAAAATACATGGGAAAAGTCGGGTCTGATCTCTAGGACAAAACATTTTTTTTTTGTAGGCCTGTGTAATTTAAGGGACTATTTGATTTAAAAATGTCTATGGATTTTAGTCAATTTAATTTAAAGCTTTTTTCTTTTACATGTAATATGTTAAGATTGTTTAAATTTGGAAAATTACCACCTGACTAAAATATGATGCGAAAAAGTTTAATCTGCTTTTTTGGAGTATAAAATAACGTATATCTAATTTCGAAAAAATACATCACAATCCGCATTTTATGTGGGTCTATTTCTATTTCACCGCAGCAAAATTTGACCAGTTATGGATCTGCCTTTTGATCGATGCCTACATACAATATTTGAATGTGCCAAATGTCAACAGTCCAGCTCTGTTAGTACTGGATTGAGAGTTTTTATTTCCCATCCTCACAACAAAATTTTACGAATTTTAACCTCCATCGCTGAGGGGTAATGTTTATAAGCATAATAACTCTCAATTGTTTATTGGCAGTGGATACGGGGTTTCTATCCCTATTTCACCCAATAGGGAAAGTTGGTTGGGTTTTGGATTTCCCAGTTGCTATTAGGGAAATAGATATGTGTAAATCAAAGCCAAATCTCAGCTTGGTATATCTTGGAAAATGATATATGTAGATATTTACCCCTATTTTCTCATCCCCAACATTTGAAAATTTTTAAATTTTTACAATCGGAATATTGTCTATACGCGTACCATATCTCAACTGTCTAGTTGTATTGGTAGCAAAGTTTATCAGATTTTTGACGTTTCTTTTTGTCTGAGAGTATGTCAAAATCTCAACTATCTAGCTCTTCGATAATAATATAGAATTCTCACTCACTCCAGGGCCAAAATTTATTAGGTTTTGGATTCGTCTTTGCTATGAAGATAATAAATTGCGCCAAATCTTAGATTTCTAAGTCTAGGTGAAAGGTAAGAGTTCTATAGCTTCACTATAGAACATCATGCATCATTTAGTGTAATAATTTTTTACATAAAGTTAAACTTATATGCTCGTAAAGAATTGATTCGAGACAAAAAAAAAATTACTAGTGATGTAAAAATTGGGGAGAAACAGCCTTACCGAAATTTTTATTTTTTGTTTAATTTTAAGTTACAGCCTTCCAATTCATATTTCTCAAAAAAATTGCGATGTTATTAGCCGCTATCGAAAAACGTTGTACTATTTGTTTTTATAGGATGTACACGCGACTCAAATATTAACAATAATTACATAAAAGTTTCATAAACTCTCCTTTCTAGTTTTGTTGAATTAACCTTTTGCTGGAAAACAAGTAAAAGCTTTTAATAAATATGTGATAACTAGTTGTGTACCTACTTATTTTTTTTAACTTTAAAACTCTAATAAATGGTTAAATATAATAAGATGAACCAATGAATACATTATTTTTATTTCTATATACATAAGCTATCAATACGTGTATATTTTATTTTCGAAAAACCATCCATAATGTACGAAAAAATATCCATAGACCATGTATACAAAATGGAAATGCTGTTAAACAGGGATATGAAATTCTTCCTGCAAATAAAAGATGATACTAATTCATCATAAAGGACTTAGGTAAAGGAAAATATTGGTTAATAGGTACTTTTTCCACCTTTGGAAAAAACTTATCACTTATCATAGATAATTTTGAAACATACATTTTTTTAACGTAGGTAGGTTGATCCCATATGAGTAATTGTTCATGATAAATCAAAAAAGAAAAATTCTCATAAAATTTTATGAGAATTTTTCTTTTTTGATTTATCATACATTTTTTTTAACATTACTTCCTAGTTAATTACCACAATGATTATTGAATTATTTACAGAAAAAGTAATATGCATATTGTGTACAGCTGAAGTGTTACAATAATGTATGTACTAATTTCTGGTTTAGAAAAAATCCTAGCTCTTCGACCGGCGATCGAACCCGGGACTCCAGAGTGAGAGGCAAGTATTACTATTACCATTCGACCACGAAGCCACACAAACAGAAACATTGCACGTATTTCCTTCCTACAGTGTGACCTTTAAAGCTCGTTGCTTCATTCATTGCAATGGATAAGCAATAATTGATAATTTTGTATTAGTTACGTCGCCGCCGAAAATTTAAGAAAAGACGTGGTAGAAGATTTTGGATATATCTATTAATTGCACGAGAAACAGACGTAGATAATGTGAACGGGTGGATTAAAATTAAGGTATTTTTACAATTCGGGCATGTTTAACGGCCTGTTATTTTACCAGTCCGTTGAAAAAACAGATTGTGTAAAAGAGTTTTTATTATTGCCATTGAAAATAAATTATCACAGCTTATCGTATGTCTTAGTTGAATCATAACATTAATAAAATTTCTACCGGTAGGGCATGGATGTTTGCTGATTTGAGGTAGTTTTTTCTTTATAGTTTAATCTTTATTATTGTGTAAACATGTATTTTTACTTTATGCTATTCTTTAAATTTTTTGAATTTTCTGACAAAGCTTCCCAGATAACATTTTAAGTTATATTTTTGGCCTATATACCCAATTAGTTGTGTAATGGTCGTAAAAATAATTTTAATGACTGTAGATCGTCTAAGCGTTGAGATAAGGTTTTACCCACGACCATCGAAACTCCTTGTAATATGAAAGTCATATGGTACGCATATGGTGACTAATTGGACACTAAAAGTGGATGGTCTTGAGGCGGTCGTTACGAGGTCGTAAAGTGGTCGCTGACATCTACAATACAACATTACTTAAGGAATATAGTTGTATAAGGGTCGTTAAAAAAATAATATGACTTTATTATGACCTTGTAGAAAAATAGTTGTACAAAGGTCATTAGAAAACGTGAAGGATAGGATTTTGAGACAAAATAGTACCCAAAATTGAAGGGAGTTATCAAAGGGGTTATATTGATTTTGAATACGACCTCCATACGACCCATAAATAAAAATATGTAGTTCAAAAATTGATAGCAGTAAGAGAGGTTATATTAACATTGAAAACTGCCTCGACACGACCCATGAACAGAAATATGGCGCTCCAAAAAGTGGTAATCGTAACAGACCTCGGTACGATTCATGATTCATTAATAAAAATTGACCACTGTCAATGTTAGTTCATGAATAAAACTACGACAATAAAGATCTCTTACGAAGTTTAAAGATGAGTTCATCCTCACTTTTTTTCAAACCCTCTAAGCCCAACCAACCAGTTTTTAAATAAATGTAAGTAGTCAAAATTATATTCGATGATTCTTTTCTTTTTGGAAAGCCCGGAAACTTAGTATTTAGATAAAAGCCTGCGTGTGTAGTCAAAATTTAAGAATTTCGCTTTATTGCGTTAATTCCCCATCACTTAATTGTTTCCTGTATTGGACCCTCAGAGTCTCTCCGGTTGCAAAAGACCTTAGAAACTGCTTTGACCGCACGTAACCTCAACATACACAATATAATTTTACACATTCAGAATCCAAAATTATTTAACAAACTTGTACCAAATTTCATATTTCTTGCATGTATTATAATCAAGTAGAATGATTATTAAATGATATCCAGTGTGCTTATCTGCTTTTTTTTACTTTTTTTTCCACCAAAAGATATATATGCGAGAGTCACCCATGCGACCGTCATGAAACCGTGCGTCACAGATGTAAAAATCGAACTCAAAGGTAGTTTAAAGCATGCAAATTGACAATATATATATACATATATATATATATATATATATATATATATATATATATATATATATATATATATATATATATATATATATATATATATATATATATATATATATATATATATATATATATATATATATATATATATATATATATATATATATATATATATATATATATATATATATATATATATATATATATATATATATATATATATATATATATATATTAGACACCACATGTAATTACAACCCCCTTTATCCCTGAAGGTCTGGAATGACTTTGTGCGGGAGAGGGTTACACATTAAGAGACAACGGACAAACATCCAATATCCGAGTATACTGGGATTAATTTTTCTTTCCGAAAAAATCCCAGTTCCTCGACCGGGAATCGAACCCAGGACCCCGAGGTTTCGAGGCAAGTACGTTACCTCTAGACCACGGAGCCATAAATAAAGTCATATGAAATGACAGTTAAGTCACGTGAACGGTGTGAATACGCCATTGGGCAATCGATCTTATTACTTCTGTATGAATAAGACGCTATGATCATTTCAAAAATATAAAACGACTAGAGTAATTTAAAAACAGTCTACAATAATGAAGTTGCTTAGTGAGTTAGTGGTTAGTTTTCTTGTTAGTTCTCTATAATTGTTTAAATAAATATTACATGGAACTTAAAGGCCTAAATTAATTTATATTTATACATTCAATATGGCTACGATTTTATATGACTGCTTAGTAGTTTCACATATAAATTTCTAGCTATTAGGTCGTAAGCAATTTCGGCCATATTTTTTTGTTGGAAATTTGACGTCCATGTTTAACAAACAAAAATAACTTTAAATATAATTTGTAGGTTTATTACATAGAAAGGTTAGAAAAATATTTCTTCGATATTATCAGTTATGCTCTACAAATATGTATACATTCTAACCCATTGAAACTAATATTTAAAATACGTTTGATTTTTATGATTTCTTAAAATTTCTTTGATTTTCATTATTTAGGAGACGATTTGTATTTTTTCGGGGTATCTTTGCCACTTTTACAGTAAAAAAAATTCCCAGCAGTTTTGACATCATAACATAGCTAGAAATCGATTTAAACGTTTAACATTTTCATATAATAACATCACGTTGGTACTTAGTTTCATACCTAATACAGTTTGATTATCGACATTTTATGTATCGCTACTCTAAATGTATGAATACAAGACATACGTAAAGGTAAAATATACACAATACATACAAATTCGATACGTTCTTTTGTCGTGTTTGAACAAAAATTAGATCATAGGTCATATTGACGTTATATCAAAGATTGTTACTACCTTATAATGACTCCATAACGACCTCTATACGACAATATCACACGACCTAATAGTTCTATAAAAGTCATATCCAATTAAGTCACATGAGAGTCATATGAAAAGTCGTGAAAACCCTTTCCCAACCGTCCAAATTTGGTCGTAAAGGGTTCTAACAAGGCTGTCACGTCTAAATGCAAGTCGTATGTTAGATTGTGACGACATCGTTACGTTTCTTATAAGACTGAAAATGTTACTTGGAATTCTACCTATAATTTTTTTTGTATCTTTCTGAGGAATTAAGAATTTAAATTAATTGAACTTAATGGCTGTATTTAAAGTTTTAATGTAGGTAGCTGCTATATTGATAAGTGCTTTTTTTGTAGTTTCGCTGGGATAGTCAAACATAATACCTAGTTGACAATACCTCAATCGTATTTTAATTTTTATGTTGACAAAATATAATATGGAAGATACACAAACTTTCGTTGTTGAAACAAAAATAATAAATTAAACTGAAATGTGTAATTTTAAATAACTGACCATACACTGTAGACAATTTTACACATGAGAAATATATCAATTATTTTATGCGCATTATTAAGTTCAACGAAAATTGTATCCATTGAAACAGTAGAACAATAATGTACGAGTTATATTTTACTATACTTAGCCTTTGTTATGCATCAGGAAGTTATTTTTCTCAAAGTGCTTATGCATATAGTATTAATATAATTGAAATATAGTTAAATATAAAAGTAAATTATAGGCATTCAAATTATACGTGTTATGATAATTTCATAATACTTATAATTTATTCTCATCATGTAATAAAACACTGACTGAGAAAGCAGAAAAAAATATTTTGAAGAAAACGTTGTGGAAACCATGATAACTCTAATTAAAAAAATTAAATAAATTTTACTTCATTTGGAGAAATACGTTACTTGTCTAGAAATCAACGATTTGAATAAGTATCGTCGAAAATCCCATGTGAGATGTTCATATTGGAAATGAAAAAAGATGTATCTTTCTCACAAAATTCTTTATTAATGCTACCGGTTTCGTGAATTAATATTTGGTTTACATTTTTATAATGTGTGATGATGTGAAACAATAGTTATTTATGATACAAGTGTTAAAAATGACTTTTTATTTTGTGAGTGGAGAAGTTTGCGAAACGAACGTGAGCGAGTGGAGCAACTCCACGAACAATATAGTCATTTTTAACACGTGTATCATACAATGTTTTTTCTACAAACACCATTAAAAGAACAATAAAGTTTCTTTAAAAAGATTTCGAATCCTTTTAATGGTTACCTCATAATTCTAGTAGTTTGTAGGATTTATGAAATAAATAAATCAAGTTTGCCCGTTGTTTGACACATGCTTGTCAAATGTGAAAAAC
Source organism: Rhamnusium bicolor (assembly GCA_029963845.1). NCBI lineage: Eukaryota > Metazoa > Arthropoda > Insecta > Coleoptera > Cerambycidae > Rhamnusium > Rhamnusium bicolor. The sequence goes on along the minus strand of JANEYF010003719.1, from coordinate 235,555 downwards.
TATAGCAATATGATGAGTTCCAATATTAATTATAGTCCAGAAGGAAGCGAATCGATTCCTCAAGAAATTGAAGAAGCAGCTACAAGGGCAACTTTAGATTTGTTGCCCACAAAATCCAAACAACAATATGAATTAGCGTACAAACGCTTTGTGGAATGGTGCGATCGAAACAATGTTGCAGGCAAGTACAGTGAAAATGTAATGTTGGCCTATTTCGAGCAAAATTCTAAAATTTGGAAGTTTTCGACGCTTTGGGCACATTTTTCAATGATAAAGGCTATGTTAAATGTCAAGAACAATCAAGATATAAGTAAGTTTTATAAACTCATCGCATTTTTGAAGCGCAAAGGATATCGTCCAAAAAAATCAAAAATTTTTATACGCCAAAATATTGATAAGTTTATTGCAGAGGCGCCAGATGACAAGTATTTGATGTTTAAAGTAACTGCTGTAATGGGAATACTAGGCGCGTGTCGCCGTGAAGAACTTTGTCAAATGAGTTTAAACAATATTGAGTATTTAGGAAATACACTAGTGGTAAACATTCCAGATAGCAAGACTAGAGTTTCAAGAACCTTTACTGTTATTACTGAGACTTATATTGACATATCATAAGTACTTAGCATTACGTCCAGCTCATGTCAACCACCAACGTCATTTTATTAAATACGCTAGTAACAAATGTACGATTCAACCTGTTGGAATAAATATTTTTGGAAAGATGCCTACAGATATTGCAAGATTTTTGAAATTACCAAATAGTGAACTTTACACCGGACATTGTTTCCGTCGGACATCCGCCAGCTTGTTAGCAGACTCTGGTGAAAATTTATGTACAATAAAAATACATGGAGGATGGAAAAGTTCGAGTGTTGCAGAAGGATACTTGGAAGATTCGTTAGAAAACAAAAAAAGAGGATTGATTGTCACATTCTTCCCAAATAATTGCCTTTCTTCTAACAATTCAGAAATAGAGCATATTAATAGTATTTCCTCCACTGCTTCAAGTTCAACTTCAACAATTTCTTCTTGTGAAGTAGCTTCCTCACAAGGGATAAATATTACTAATTACTCCAATTGTACAATTAATATAAATATTTCTAAATAACTTGTAATTTTTTGTTAATAAATATATAAATGTCATTATGACAAGCGACTTGGCATTTTACTTTTTGCACTAGTGTTAAAAGTAAATCATGTGATCATTTTTAACGCGAGTTTATATAATATTACATTTTTAATTCAAGTATGTTGTGTTAAAAATTTAGTTTTTAATGGTGTTTGTAGAAAAATAATATTAATTCACGAAACCTTTAGGATCAATAAAGAATTTTGTGAGAAAAATACCTTTTTTTCATTTAAAATTTTAATAAATCTTAATGGTATTTTGTTTTGTATATCTATGGTTCGAACCAACGAATATAAAAAAATATAAAAAATAAAGAGGACAATTCATAGAACTACTCCATTACCATGAAGTTTTGTTCATCTGCTCTGCAATAAAAAAAAACAATGCCTTTTAAAATACTAGAATATTAAAGCATCAATTTCAAGCAGTTCTAAAAATAGGTAAGGGCTGAAAAATATACATAGTTAAGTATTTTGAACCCATCCATCTTGAAAAGTAACAAGAATATTTTACTAATAGGAATTTTTTAGAAAGTCAAGTCTCTGTGGCATTAAGGCAGAAGATATATCACGAAATTTTGCAGGAGAGATGTTTTAAAATATTTAGTATTGTCAACGTTTTATAAAAAAGCACCAAACACAATATTAATAATTTAACCCTAGATTTTAGAAGTTTAGAATGGGTAGCAATAAAGTAGTAAGCAAACTATTTTCCTTAAGTTTAATTTTAACAAAAAACAACTGTCAATATCTTCAATATCAGATGCATTATCAGAAATTATCAAATTTAAGGAAAATTCATGACAATCTTCGTCTCTTAGCTTGCTGTAGATGACCCTAATCTGGTCATCTTTGTTAAGCATGTTAATGAGCAATGAGCCTTTATAACAATGATAAGAATGTGCCAAGGCTGCATCTAAATTATTAAAGTTCTGAAGGATTCTTCGTCTTTAAAACTCTACTTGAATTTCATGAGTCCAAATTCTTTCTCATACCGTAGCCATCTAGTCTCTAGTCACTTAACTTTTTCATTTACATCAAAAATGTTTCCAGCTAAAGACATGCCCAAATATTATGAAAAAGACAAAGAGTCTTTCTGCCTCATTCGAATAATTATATCATGTTCTCATGTTTCCATACTACATAGGGAGGCAGTCGTTTAAACCCATATATTCGGAGTAGAGGGAAAAGTATGGATTAGATGCGCTGTTGCCAACTCCAGTCACATTGTGTATCAAAGGGAACTCCGGGGACTGCACGAGCTGGACCGAACGCTTCCCTACATAGTGTTTCGAGATGCAAGCACGGTATATTCCGAAAAATGCTTGATACTTATATTAAATTATACTTACGCTCATTTTGTAGGTAATTTCCATCATCATAACAAATTGTTACATGAAGCTATTATCGTCGCAAAGACCATGTGATGAATTTTCTTTAATATGCTGTTCAATTTAAATACGTTTTGGGTCACATTTTATATTTATTTTTATTTTTAAAGAAATTCTCGCAACCGATCTTGTTATAAAACGAAACAACTGAATAAAAATTCTGTCCTAAAGTTCAGAAGATAATTATAACCAAAGGGTATAAGGACAATGACACATTATATTTTGGGTATTTCAGTTTAACGTGAAGTTCTAGTAATTTGTGGTGCGGAAAAATACAGTAAAGTGCGAATAAAATATACCAGGTATTTGGCGGAAACTACAACATTCTATTTTGTTAAAAATTACCAGATTTTACTCCAACATAGCTAACATATTTTCTGGTATTATCTTGATTCTACAGAACTATAATTATCACTTAGAGAAAATACATTTTCTCACACCATATAAAAATTTGTTTAAAAAACTTTAGGAAAAAGACAACTGTAATGTTATATAATTACCTATGCATTTATTAGATATCTCTAGATGTGTAAGAACAAAAATTAGTAAGAATTCCTTCTCCCAATTAAAAGCTCATCCACAAAAGAAATGCAGTACATAGACATAATCTGTGAGAATTATTTAAACAAATATTAAGATTAAAAGAACCATTACTGTGACTAATTGAAGACTATTAATATTTGTCTTGCATATTAAATGTTGTTAAGACATTCTTTTCAAATAAAAAATACTTTCATTAAGATTAAAGTTGTTAATGGGTCCTGTGTGTTTCCTTTATATAAATTAGTGGGCATACAATTAAAATATTGAGAACAAAATGTTTTTTACTAATAATGATATCTCTAAATGTCGAAAAACATAATGTCAAGATTTTATATAAAACGTTCAGCCTCAAGGATATTCTATTATTAACTAATTGAAATTATTGCAGTGTTACTTAATGTATAATGTATTATATAGTCGAAAAAGAGGGCATATAAATATTTGTTTACGTTTAGCTTAACTGTGGTTTATCTTTAATTAATTAATCGAAATAAAATAAATATTTAGAGCAGGCCGGGGTTACAGTGTAGCGCATAAGTCTAAATAGTTTAGCCAGAAAACCATCACAGTCATCACACCAAATTCAATATAGCGCGTACGTAATTAAAAGGTAGTTTGGATTCAGGAAAATTACGAACACATCAAATACTGTACTTTGACTTTGTTAATAATACGAGTATAGGTGATGGTTTTTGATATACAAAATTAAGTTGAACAATTTAGCAAGGCATTTGATTGTGTTTCTAAAGATATCTTGAAAAAATCTACAATAGTTTGGTTTAAAAGGTGTAGTTTTAAAACTGATCTTATCTAACAGATAGACTGCGATGTGTGTTTTATAATTAGGCCAGTGAATAGGGAAAAAATTTAACATTAATTCTAACATTTTTGAAACTTTGTCATCTGTTGAAGTACCAACCAAAAAGAAAACTATAAAATTTTGCACCTCGATTCAAGGTCGGCAACATTGTTAAAATCGCGAAAAATTAAATTAAGCAGTATCTCGACAAACAAAAATGTACCACCGCTGCAAATTTGATGTGTGAAATCGTTAGTTATAATACTTTAAATTAACATGACAGCCATGTTATGGCAATCACGTATTGACAACCTATCAATAAATCTGTCAACAAATGTTTTTTTCTACTCCCTACATAGAAAATACTATTTTGCTCCCTCATTTCAGGGAGCAAAGTAGTACTTTTCCTCCCTTGGGAGGAAAATACTTTGCTTCCCTAGGAAGGAAAATACTTTGGCTCCCTCTGGAAGCAAACAAGTAAAAACTTCAAATAGCTGTAATAGTAGTGTATAGACTTCTTTTATTGATACACAAACTTCCTGAAAATGAATGCTTTTCTTTGAAACAGATTTTTTATTACTTATTTTTATTTATAAAAATTGAAAACATTTAAATCGAGGTTTAAATTAACATCAGTAACTAAATATTGTTAAAATTTATGGTACAATTAGTTAAATTACTAATGGAGATTGCCCCTGAAGAAATATTGACTCTGCTGGTGGAGATCAGTTCCTGTTTGTTGTTTTCCAAAGTCTTGGTCGCTGATGAAGTACTTATAGAAACAAAATTTTCAAAAACAAGACAACGTTTTTTGTTACTTGAAGTAGTACTTTCTCCCGTAATTATTTGGCTGGCTACCTCACATTTTTTTAGAAATACAATCATCTAAGTACCCTTCTGCTACTGCGTTTGTTCGCCATCCCCCATGTCTTTTTAGAATGAGAATGTCACTTCCAGCATTGACTAATAACGTAGCTGAAGTACGGCGGAAACTCTGTCCAGTATAGCCTTCCGAATCATCCAAATTTAAAAATATTGCTAATTCTGTATGGAATTTTGGCAATTGTGTTTTTGCCAATTTCCTGGTTTGTACATTTCCCTTTAGCATAAGTTACAAAAAAATCTAGAACGACATGTTTTAGGGCACCTACAGTCCAGATATTTTCTATACATATCCAAGACAGATACTTCGTTTAAAATCTCATTTGTTATTATAAATGTCCTTTTGATATTAGTTTTTGAGTCAGGTATTTGCAGCACCAAAATATCGCCTTTATCACTGATATCCTCAAGTACCATTTCAACTAATTCATCGCTACGGCATGCCCCAGCACAATCTGAAAAACGAAAATGCACTTATGATAACTGCCTAAAATGTCACTTAAGTGTCATATATATACTTTCTAATAAGAAATGCTGCGTTACGTTTTTATTTATTATTTAACAATAACGATCAATCTTACCTTCATATATAAGTAAGTTTCATCTGGAGCTTCTGCAATAAACTTGTTGATATCTTTCCTTGAAAAAAGTATTGGCTTTCTTGGCTTTATATCCAGCAGTTTTCCTTTTTAAAAAAGCTACTAATTTAGGAAACTTAATGTCGATATTGTCTTTAATTTGGAGTGTAGATCGCAACATGCTGTATTTGCTCCATAATGTTGAAGGCTTCAAATCGGCGCATTTTTTTGGAAAAGTAAAATAGGACCACTTCTTCACATATTTTTTCTTATTTGCCTAGTCTCCATCCAACAATTAAATAGCTGGTACTCTTTTTTCATATTTTTCACGAGACTTTAACGGTAATAGATTTAACGAAACCACGTTTTCTTCTTCCAGAATATCTTGAGGAACTTCATCTTCACATTCGGAATATATTATTATAAACTTTTTGGAAGTTTGTTTATTTTGAAAACAAGAAGCAACCTTAGCAACGTTCCATGTACTTTGATTTTTAACAATATTTACTTATCTAAATACCTATTATGACATTTTGACATATTTGGTTTTTTGATTGTCATGCATAAGAAAATATAATAAAATATATGTAAAACCAATGTAAAACACTGTAAATGGTCGTAGAAAAAATCATATGTATTACACAGGAGCAAAATGCCATTTCCTCCCTTGGATATTGATGAAACTATCCGCGGGAGGAAATTATGCACTTTTCACCCTTGGTATACAAATAGCTATTTTTTTAAGGCAATTGAAAAATAGAACTAATATAGAAGCAGTATCATACCATATTTCTTAGCGCAATTACTTAATAAACTGAGGAACGTCTACCCACGTTCAAAAAGTTTTTATTGTTAAAAAAAATCAATTAGAGTACCTAACAGTAGAACCAGGTCAACTAGCAAGTTTTAAGCCTTGACAACAGCTCTTCTTCATTATATCTGCATTTTACGTTAAAAAAAAGTACGTAAATAACTAAATAAGTTTTTTTGGGTACATGATGGATCAATCACTTTCAAAATCGATATAGTAATGATTTTTTAACGCAAAATGCAGTTATAGTGGAAAAATATTAAAATCATCAAAGTCGCACAGGATATTTTTTTAATTTGACATTTTGCTGTATCTGTTACAGAAAAGATACTATACCTAATAAGAAAGTAGATTTTGCTTAACTGTCATGGTTTATGTAATTAAAAAAAAAAACAAAAATACACTCAAAATTATTTTTCAGGTAAGTAAGGATGAACCCCAAATGTGCAACAAATATTCTAAAATTTGTGGTCCATTTTACCTATTGCAAGCTCAATCGATGAACACACTGTGTTTATTCATACTATATTTATTTATTTATTTATTTATTTCAGTAATAGGTATGTATAATCCGTCTGAAAAATATTTGAATATTGTTTATAAAAGCATCCTGAAAAATTTGAATTTGAAACGAGACGGGTAAGTACTAGATATAGTCCTCAACCTTAAATTTACGGATGCAGCCACAGATACGTGTTTCGGAATTACTGCTCCTCGTCAGCTAGAAAATTTTATCTAGATAAAATAGATACTCAATGCCCTTTTTTAAGGCATATGCCCTTTTTTAAGGCATATGGCGTTAGTTTCTGCTTTGTTTAATTTTTGAACCCCACTAACCCTTTCTATATTAAATTTACCTTTCACCTTCATAATTAATGTGATGCTACACAAACCACAAAAAAAACAATACAGAAAGTTAATTCCATAAATCCATGTTTTGCCCATGAAAATGAAATGTAACAGTGATAATTATTGTGTACTTATACGTGTGATTGAGAATAAGTTCTATTATATTCTATTCAGCTCTAAATATCCACCACGGATTAAAGCTACAAAAAATTTAGTATAAGCAATTTAGATACCTTTAACAATTAATGTACTTGTAAGTATCTTAAAACAATTTATAAAGATATATGCCTAAGAACCAGTTATACCAAAGCGGTATAACTTTGTGGATCGGATACCACAAAAACAATTGTTAAAACACAATTATATACTAAAAGTTTACAATCTAAAGTTATTTTGAATTACTTGTTCATCCAAGTCTAATCTTAAATGATTAATTTATATTAATATAACTAATTTAGGTATTTTGATGGTAATATTTTAGGCTACACAAAAAACCAATTTTGATAAATATGGTTTTTATATAAATATTCACTACTCAAATATTATTATTTGAATATTTTAGCATAATTTAAAAAAGATAAAACTATTTTTTTTTCAAAAACGACACATTTTTTTATTGGCCGAAATAAATTACACTTTTCAATTTTGAAATTTAACTTAAATATTAAAAGCTCAGAAATTTTAGATATGTGTTTCTCATGAAAGTAATTCTATATTGTCAGTCGACAACTAGGTACATATTTAGAAGAAAATAAAAAATCAATTCGTATAGCCTCGATAAAAGTTAATTGAGTTGTTTGCCAGTTGTGCTTTTTTATGTTCAAGAACTGTTATATTGTACTTAGATTGTTGTCAAGGAATAAAAAAAGCCATTTTAACAACTTTAAGAAGTTTGTCCATTTAGGGATTATTTCACAGTAAAATTTAATTATTCACTTTGTTCCCTTCACAAAAACATAATATACATATGTAATAATTGTAATAAAACAATAATATTTTGTTCTTAAGAAAATTTATTTGAAATAGGTAGGTACAATATGTAACTTCTCTTCTTGTTTCAATTAAAATCAAATGTTTGAAATTAAATATAAATATAAAAGACGCCATAATAATCACCGGTAAAGTCGTTGCTGGGAGGCAAGTTTATTTAATATTTCTTACATCTCTGCAATGAACCATATATGAGTCAAAAAAAATAAAAAATTAAATTTATATCATCATGGTCAGCGGAAATATTTATCATATTTTTTTTTAGTTATATAAAAAAATCCATTTTTTAAAGAGCCTTTATATAATTGAATTAATTGATATATCATTTATAATACGTACACTTTTATTTATATATATGTAATATATGTAGGGTTGCCATAGATGGCGAGCAATGAAACGAGACATTGGCTGAAGATGGGGGATGGGTGGGTTTAGTGACGCCTCAGTATAAATTATAGTGGAACATATTAGTGAAGATACATTTGGCCGCGGTATATCTAAACTTTTTAAAATAATCTGTTGTAAATAAAATGAAAATTGCAATAAACACAAATATATTACTATGCTAATATTCAATATACTATATGATATGAACCTAACTACTTACTCCAATCGTACTTTGCTGTTGATTTGACAGACTTTATTAGTTCTGCATCTCCTTTAACATAAATGTAAAATTCGGGGCACGTCATTTTAAAGTTGTAATGGCATTGCAAAAATTCTTTCCACTGTTTCCACTGCTAGCTTGTTCCTTTCGTCGGTCCACTGTGTTGTCATTAAAGAAAATATTCTCTCCACATTTGCGTTGTGGGCTGGGATTGAGAAGACACTCGCAAAACTTTAACAATCCCGATTTTTGTACTATGTTTTTTTTGCGAAAAATTGCAACCATTTGTCTTACATACTCGTGTCTGTATCACTTTCAACATTATTTTTCTCCATATAATCTTTCAGATACACAAATTGATCAAAATACATCTCCGCATTTTCCATGCTGACTTTCTTTGCCTGCAGATAGGAAAGCGACTTTTCAATTCCTTCCCATTCTGGAACATGGTTGAGGTACATCCAGTTGAAGACATCATATTTCTGGAATGACTGTGACCATTTTTCAATATATTCGACAGCAGTGACAAAGAATTCTTCCGCTTCGTTTTCAAAATATTCAACCTTGGCTTTATTTTTGGGCTCTTTTTTTAGACGGTTTAAGATCTGCTTTGTTTGGAGACTAATAAAATTTGATTGTTTTCTTTCAATCATAATTTTCTTCGTTTCTTCTAGTATCAATTTTACTTCATTGATGGTAATGCTGGATTTTTAATTTTTTTTTAAATTTGTTTTTCAAATGTATATAACTGCGAATGTAAAAAGCAAAAATAAACTTCACTCAAAGGGTTTTCAAAAAAATCTTTAATGCTTTTTTGGCGCAGAGAAGAAGTTCTTCAACGGCCTCCATAATTTCAGAAATCCGTTCAACAGCAGGTAAAAGTGATAACCATCTAGTTATGATAATAGGTTTTTGTATGAAATATCTACATATTCACAGAAATCCTTCAATGTCTCGGTTATAACAGTGTAGATGGAAAAGTATTTGAACCACTATCGCTTCGACGTCGACAGTCAAAACATCTGCAGCAGTTGATAGTGTGTTGTGCAGAATGTGTGCTGGATATCCGATGCCTTCAACCTCTCTTCTCAAATCAGATTTTAATCTAAAATAGATATTGTTAAGTCCTTTCCTTTCTAGACTCCCAAAGTTTGTGTTCGTGTTGTTGTCACAAAAAGCGATACGTTTATCGAGGGAAAATCCCAGATTTTCCAGAGGTGTTATACAATATCTTCCTATTGTTTCAGAACACTCATTTAGTATAGAATCTAACGTATTGTATCTCTCTCTATTAAACGGTGGTGAAATCATCCCCTAAATTTTTAAATTGCAAGGGGGTCAATTAGCATATTGTTTTAAAGCTTGTTAAATTCTCTTTTACAATGGTATTTTACTTTTTAAATTTGGACCAATAATTTGTGAGAAGTTTCGTTCTAAAAGTAAAGAATTTAATGAAGTAGTTACAAAACGAAACAGGCGTTTTTTGTATTTTTCATTTTTTTCGCGAAACCCTCGGACCAATCATTTTTAATTTTCAAGGGGGACACTTCATTGGGTATTTTCAATCGCGCCACTTTAACCCTTAAGACAGTATGGTGGAATCCACACCTAAAGTTTTAAATGGAAGGGACGCCATTTTAAAGCTCATTAAATTCTCTTTACAGCGGTATTTACTTTCTTTTGGGCAAATAGTTTGCGAGAAATTGCGTTCTGATACTAAAGAATTCGATGAATTACTTGCCGAAAAAGTTACAGACTAGTCTTGCTTTAATAATATCAGCTAACTGTTTTCTCATTTTTTACCTTCGGTATGAACAAAAGAAAACAAAGCAAAAAATAACGTTAAAGCTCATTTACTCGGGAAGTAATTCCTTAATTTCTCTAGTATTAGAACGCAATTACTCGCAAAACCAGTAGCCCAAATTGAAAAAGTAAATACTGTTGTAAAGAAAATTTAACGACCATTCAAACTGTGTGCTACTTGACCCTGTTGGCATTTAATATTTTAGGGGTGGATTCCACTACCGCTTAAGAGTTGAAGTGGAGCGATAGAAAATACCCAATAAAAGTGTCCCCCTTGAAAATAAAATCGACGACTCCGAACGTTTTTCGAAGAAATGGGCTGAAATGCAAAAAAATTCTCGTTTCATGTTCAGTGACCCACCATATATACAGGGTGATTTTTTTTTACCGTCCATTAGAAGTATCTTGAGAAAGAAAAAACATATTGATCTGAAAATTTGGCTGTAGGCATAAACGGTCAGGATCTATTTAATGAAATTATTTTCAAAATGGTGGCATTTCCTGGTATACCGGAAGTTGACCTCAACTTCGATATTTTAAATGGAATGACCCTATTTTTATTTACTTCTTTTGGATTCTACGTAAGATTCTGAGGTTCTTTTGTTAAAGGTTCCCTATGCCTAAAATTAATATTTTTCGAGATATAGTTTTTTTTTCCTAATTTTAGCAGAAAACGTACGTAACATAAAAATTAATATCTCATTAACGGTTAATAGTAAGCCGTTGAAATTTGTATGCAGGTAAGAGAGAGTATTGAGACTTAGCATGTAAAAAAATTTCAAATTTTCTTACAATAAAGATTCTAGATGACGTCATCTGTCAAGTGCACAAATATGGCAAAAAGTCATTTATTTTAAATAGCATGCTACCTGTTTAAATACACCAGTCGACGGAGAAAAAATGCGCTTCTAGGTCTCTCTATACCCAAATGTATAGTTTTTTAGATATTCCAGGTTATTTTTAAATTATCCATTAAAATTGTAAAGTGTTAGCTTCTAGTAGCCTCTGACAATGCTTTGACATCAGCATTAGTGACAAAACTATCTCAAAAAAAATTTGATAGATCGCAATTATTAAGAAAATGACAAATATTTACTCATCATTAAACAGTTTATTAATTTTTTAAAAAATAGTTAAATAACCAACAAGTTAAAATATTAAATTAGTTTTCAAAATGTTGTCCGTTAACTTCCAAACACAAAAGAATTCTTTTATTTACTGCCTGTGTAGTAGTACTATAAATTTCATTCGGATCTAAAGCTTCAAATGCTCTAGTGACCCTGTCCAAAAGTTCTTGTCTTTTATTGACCGGGGATAGATAAAGTTCATCTTTTATACGACCCCAGATATAAAAATCCAACGGTGTCAAGTCGGGAGATCGTACAAGCCAACACCATGAACCCAATCGTCTTATCCATCTGTCTTCAAACATCTGAGTAAGCTCGTTACTGACTGGTCCACTGCAATGACCTGGAGCTCCATCGCGTTGGTACCAGCATAAACAATATTGGTTTAGTGGTAAATTGTCTAAAAAATTACTGACTACAGTTCTTATAATTCCCATATATTTTCAATCATCTAAATGTTCATCATAAATGTAGTAACAGATTCTATTTTTCATTAGCAAACAAAACACGCTAAAGTTGTAGGTATATTGAAAATTTGACTGTCGTACAGCATGTGGATTTAGTTGCTCCAGAGATGCGAATTTCTTCGATTAAAAATACCTTCCTTGGAAAATTTTCCTCGTCCGTTCAGATTAATTTTTCCAAAAAATTGAGGATCTTCTCGCGTTCGAATCAATATTGTTTCTCAAAATTCTATCCTGCGAGCTGGGTCATGAGGATAAAGCTCTTGGAGAGTAGTGAATTTATAATTATGAAGTTTATGTTTCTCTATTATCTTCTGTATGGAACTATAGGAAACGTCCAAATCGACAGCTGCGCGAATCAATGAATTTGGATAAGCATGAAATACCTCAAACATTAATTTCATTATCTTGATTTGATGTGATAGGTCTGGGTAAAACTTTCTCTGCATGTCGGCTGCCAAATCTGATAAAATTGCTTTGTCGCGTGATAATTCAGGATACGCTTCATTAAATATTCTGCATGTTCTGCTAATTATTTTCTCGCACTGTCCATGAATGTTAAATTGAAAATATCAGAGTTTGAATAATTATTTGCCATTTTCTTAATAAGACAGCAACGAATGCACTTTGAAATACCAAACACAAATTATGCGTATTATCTATCACAATTTTGTTATTAAGTCAAAGCCTATCTACCAAAAGACCCATACTTTCTACAGTTTTCATCGATTATATAAGAAAAACTCAAATATCTAAAAAACTATATATTTTGGGTATAGGGATACGATACATGGTTAAAAGCGCATTTTTTTTCTCCGTCGACTGGTGCATTTAAATAAGCAGCATGCTATTTAAAAAAATGACTGCCATTTTTGTGTACTTGACAGATGACGTCATCTAGAATCTTTGTTGTGGGAAAATTTGAATTTTTTTTGCACGATAGGTTACCTAAGTACTCTGTCTTACATACATACAAATTTCTATGTCTTACTGTTAACCGTTAATGAGATATTAATTTTTATGTTTTGTACTTTTCTGCTAAAATTTTCGAAAAAAAAAATATATTTCGAAAAATATTAATTTTAAGCATAGGGAACCTTTTACAAAAGAACCTCAGAATCTTACGTAGAATCCAAAAAAAAGAATTAAATATAGGGTCATTCCATTTAAAATAATGAAGTTGAGGTCAACTTCCGGTATACCCGGATATGCCATCATTTTGAAAATATTTTCATTAAATATATCCTAGCCGTTTATGCCTACAGCCAAATTTTCATATCAATATGTTTTTTTCTTGTTCAAGATACTTCTAATGGCCGGGCCGGTCAAAAAAAGCACCCTGCACTTTTATATAATTAAAATGTGTTTAGTAAGCGTTGAATTACGTTTTTAAGTGTTGAAGGATCCCCCCCCCCTTCGATGAAGACATATGACCGCTCCTGCTTTTGCATTTATTTATTTATGTATGTCCTCTCAACCATAAGTCAATAGTAGCTACCGGTCCTGGACTCTAGTCCAGTTTCCTCTCCAATAATAATAGTTTTCGCTTTTCGTCACTACGAATAAAATAAATTTAAGAGCAATTTACAAATTTAAGTTGACAACCTGATGAAAATACCGCCCTAAGTATTATTTATTTGAGGTGTTATAAATTTTATTGTATTTGTGCACAGAGAATATGCTCACCTTATGTATGTAATTAGATATACATTTGACCTATTTATTACATTTGTATTTTTTTCCAATAATTAAAATGTTGCTAAAATTTTTCGAATAATGTTCAGTTATTTTTATTTACATATATTCATAAATATATATGTACATACATATCTGTAAAATTATATCGGTTAATAAATACTTATTTATTTTTTTTAATATTACAAAACATAAACAATTTGTTTTGTTGACTGGCTAATTGAAATTAATTAAAACAGCATTAAAAACTGCTCATCTTTAATAATATCAACAATTTATTGTGGTCAGTAATATAACGTGGTTATTGTTTTTCCTCTTATATTGTATCTCCAACGCCACTATAATATATTAGGTATATAAATATACAGATAATACTTCGAACCAAAGATCTTATTACCTAGTTAATTACATATTGCACCTAATGATGACTAAAATATGGCTAGATAATAATTAAAGTAATTATAATCTAAATAAGCATGAAGTGCACTATTAACCTAATTTTTACTAATATGCAACAACGATCTATCACAATTTATTTAATATGAAATCTGCTAATACATAAGAATGGATATAAACATATTATGAGACTTAATATTTTTACTGAACACTTAACACTCATCTCATAACTGAAAGTCAAATTGTGTAATAAAATACAATGAATTAATAAATTAAGTAAGTGAGTGCTGAATTTTAATATTTTGGCTGTGAGAAATAATCATTTCAATGACGCTAATTAATTAACGTATGTATATACCTAAAAGGCAGCAATAGGGAGGCTCATAAAACTTTCAGATTGGGAAGTTCAAAAATTATAAATAATATAATTTTTAATGTTGTATATTTATAACAAAAAAAGACATAATTTGATATGTCTTGCGATAAAAATAAATTGTATTTACATTTTACCACTTCTATTATTATAATATGTAACTGACAATATTGACCGATGCAAGATAAGACGGAATGTTTATTATATTATAGATAGAGCGGAGACAAATAATACATATTATGTATCGAGATGTGAAAGGAGAAGTAAAAAATTACTAATCTATAAAATTGATTAGTAGGCAATAACAATAACCAATCACTGATTTCAGATATTATGCAAAACTTACAAAATAACTCAAATACCTTAGTTATTGTACTTTATAAAAGAATGGCAATTCTCCTTCTTCGTGATCCTTCCTTATCCACTAAGAGAATGCTCCTTTTCGTCAGTTAAATATTCGAATAATAATTTTGTCGTTACTGAAATCGTAGTATACATGGTGTTAATTAAGTACGTGGACAAACTTTAATCGGTAATTCCTCGTATGATTTTAAGACAAAAAAGTTCATATAAACATAAGGCCTAAACATCTAGAATTTCGAGATACAGGGTGATAAAGTTTCTTTTTAAGTTTTTTAAATGTTTCTTATACAGTTTTAAGGATAATTAATTCAAATTCAGCATGTATAATATTTTTAACAGTACCCATGAAACAACGTTATTAACTTTTGAAATAATTTACAGGGTCCTAATTAAAACTAAAATTACCGTAATCTAAAGAAAAATTTAACAAAGGTACAACATTTATCTCAGAGTAGCTGCTGGGAAATGGCCACCCCGACTGCATGCGTCGAATGGCGGACCCACTCCAAAAATTCCAGGAGTATTTGTATTCGGTTTCTTAGATTTTCTTTGTTCTGAACTGGAATTCTGTAGACAATGATTTTAGGTGCCCCCAAATAAAGAAATCTAGAGGATTAATATGGGCGAGCTGGATGGACTAGGTTGTGGTACAGTACACAGCACGCCCAATCCAGCGATTGGCATAATTTTTATCTAAATCCTCACGTACACCTAAGCTGAAGTGTGGTAGAGCACCATCATGCATAAACCAAATTCGACATCTTTCCCTTCTTGGGACATCTAAGAGATTGGATAGGACATATTCTATAAATTGTCGGTATTGATTACCATGAATCCTGGGAGAGAGAAAATGCCCAACAATTCCAACCCAAATATTTACTGAAAACTGCTCTTGAAACTTGTTTTCAATTATAGTGTGTGGGTCATCTTCAGCCCACATGTGATTGTTGTGAAAATTTATTATTGCGTTACGAAAAAACATGCTTCATCGGTAGATAACATCTGGGACGAAAACCTTTGATTTATCACTAATTTATTTTGTATCCAGGTGCAAAAGCTACGCTTTGGGGAAAATCTCTCCGCAAAAGAGCTTGTACACGTTGTATGTGATAGGGATCAAGTATCTGTTCTCTTAAAATTTTCCATACTAATACATGGGTAATGTTTAATTGAGCCAAAAGTTTCAGGATTTTCTTCAATTTCATTAAGGACAGCTTCCTCTATCTGCACTGTCCTTATTGTTCTGGGCACTGGCGGTTCTTCTATAGTGTCATTTGGTCAATGACCTCCCACATACAAATAAAAAAATAGAGCTATTCATTTTCTGAAGTTTAAAAAATATATAATATATATATTTTTAATATTCTTAAAAAAATATATTAAAGTTTCTAATTCATTCTATGCACAATACTATTCAAATATCTAGATCGCAGGATTTCGTATCCCCTCCGAGCACCGAGCCTCTGCCCTCTACATTCATATTCATTACATTATTCATTTATAGAATTTAAAAATCTTGGGTCAATCCACAACTTGTCCTCAAAGCTAGCTACGGACCGAATTTACAACGAATTAAAGTGAAATAGACTTATGCGCGAATCGTCAGAAAGCAAAAGAAACAGAAAACACTGGCGGGGACAATGTCCCTGACACATTTTACGAAAACGGTAACGCACGAAGTTCAGTAGAGCTAGAGCAGTCTTAATGCTGACTAGGTACGCGTTGGTCGGTAAATTCTGTCGCGTTGTTTTTAATGTTTTATTTGTGAACATTTTATTAGTAAATCTCTACTTGTGAAATTAAGTAAAACAGTGTTTTTGGTGTTTACTATTAAATATGAGTGTTGTACAAAATATGTTTTATTCATTGTTACGCTCATCAACTAAATTTAATTTTACAAAAAGCATCAAGTCAGGATAAAAGCATAAAAATTTTTTTTGCTAATTTAATTTTCTTCATTCTTTGGAAAATCGCCAAAAAGAACAGCCGTGTTAGATAATGTTGTTAAGGTGAGATTACCTAAAGCGGCTCAAACACGATGGAATTTTAATACAAAGTGCATAGAGACTGTTTATACCTATCGAACAGAATTATTAGATTGTTTAGAAAAAATCATTGATAATGAATCAGAAAACAACACTCTAAACCAAGTTATTGGTTTAAAAAACTACTTACAAAATGAACATTTTCCTTACTGGTTAAATTTGTTTCATTTAGTTATGCCTCATTGTGATATATTGTTCAATCAATTACAAAAATGTAATATCGATGTCAAAACGGTAAATAAGTGTGTTGGCGTTTTTAATAGTAAAATTGAAGACATCAGAAATAAAATTTTGAATAACTATTTGGAAGACACATCCATGCAGTCTACCCAGAGATGTAAAACGAAAGAATCGAAAAGAAGAATTTCATTAGAAGTTTGTGATATAATTACATCTGAGATCAAAAACAGGTTTGGCTTCAGTAATCATTTGGCAGTGTCTCAGTTATTTCACGCAGATCGATTTAAAGATTATAAAAAAAGCTTTCCTCAGGATATGTTTAAATTAGTTAAAACGGAGTATCCAGTCATAAATCATTTGAAACTTAAAACTGAATTAGAAGTATTATATAGCCGAGAAGATTTTTCCAATAGTGAAGGTGCAGTTGCTTTGTTACAGCTTTTTATTAACAATAATTTGTGCAATAATTTTTCTGAAAGTGTCAAACTGTTAAAAATCTTGTGTACTCTCCCTATGACTACCGTCGAAAGTGAACGTTGTTTTTCCACCTTAACAAGAATAAAGACATTTTTTAAGAAATACCATGGGTCAGGAAATTATATCTTCTTTAGCTATGCTTACCATAGAAAGGGCATTAATAAAGAAAATAAAAGACTTTAATGAAAAAGTAATTCACCACTTTGCATCTCAAAAAAGACCGGAGGATCGACTTGGAATTTAAATCTCTTTAAAAGGTGGGTAATACAGTAAACTTTTCTAATCGACCTCCCTATCTCTTGACCCACGAACCGCCACTGCTACAAGGGCAGTGGATCTCTTAAAACTACCCGTTTCACAAAGTCGGGAGTAAATATTAATAAAAATTTATTTGTTAGGCACACGACGCACGTTGAGGATATCTTTCTTGACACATTCGTCTTGCTGCACGAGTGTTACCGTGAGCCATTTCATTTGTCAGAGTTTGTGAATTCATCAATTTTAACCAAAAGAAAATTCAATAAATCTGTTACTTGCACTATCCAAAAACTACAAAAGAGCGTATTTCTAACAAGTTTTGACAACTGTCATGTTGTTTACGTTATTAAATAAATGAATTAATATTGTTTATCAAGGCATATTTTGTTATTTTTATGGAATTATCATTAGTATTATTTGACTACTATATATTACTGTAGCTTTGTTAATTTTTTTCTTTATATTACGGTAATTCTAGTTTTAATTAAAACCCTGTAAATTATTTCAAAAGTTAATAACGTTGTTTCATGGGTACTATTAAAACTAGTATATATGCTTGAATTATAATTAATTATCTTTAAAACTGTATAAGAAAAATTTAAAAAACCATCTTGTATCTCGAGAATCTAGACGTTTAGGACATATGTTTATATAACTTTTTGTCTAAAAATCATACAAGCAATTACCGCTTAAAGTTTGTCCACGTACTTAATTAATACCTTGTATAAAATAGTTGGATGATTTATAAACTAACCAATAATAATTTGCTTCCGATCGATACCAGCATAAATTAATTGCACAAATCGCATCAAAATCAGTGACAAGTAAAACGTTTTGCAGTTCCGGACCCAGGTCATGTAGTTGTCCAGGCACCCATTATATAAAAATCAATAAGAATTTTGTGCCTGTAATACGAAATGAGTGTATGATATAATTTATCAAATAATATATTATATTTTCATAAAAATATCGTCTAATTGTTTTCAGACGCCCACGTAGAAAGACTGATTATTGCTTTGTGTTGAAAAATATGGTCATCTTATACGAAACGATAAATTGGTCAAATTATTTGGTTAGAAATCGGTCAATTAATTGTAGAAAGATGCATCGATTTTCCCAGACTGTTGCCGTTTCGTTGTGGCTTGTCGCCATCATTAGTTATATTTTGACATTGGAAACCGCAACCGCATATTTTGTTTTCAGTCTCTTCTGTTTGCATTTTTATTATTTCTGATTAGGAATATAATAATATAATAATAATAAATCTAACCTGACAATTCTGAAAGTTTGTAATACACTGAAATAAAAAATGTTACTAGAAAGTCCCTATAAAATCGTCGAAAAATAGAAGATGTTCTAATTGATCAATTTATTGAACAATTTTATTTGACCGATAAATCTTTAGATTTTCATGCATACACCAATAAATTGAAGGTCACAAAATCGGTCAATTTATTGGATTGTGTAATACGGTTATTAAAGAATGTAAAATAATTTTGTTTTTCAATTGTTTTATAATTTTTTTTTTGTTTTGTGTTTTCTGTTTTTTGAAAACAAGAACCAAAAAAAGAAATACAATAAAACATGTTTCAAATGGTCGTAAAAAATATAACATTATAAATGTGCGGAGACTATTCCCTTTCAGTTATAAAATAAAAATTCTCAATTCATTTACTCAAAATGGAAAGGACAATATTACCGGCGCATTCGCCAAAAGCGCATAGTCTATCTTCGTGGAAATTTCACAATCGATATTCATCTAATTCCCTTGACAGTTATTTAATTTTTTTAACTTTATCCTTTACTGTAAAAAATCAAATCAAATTTATTGTTCATAAGTTCATATATGGATTACATCATATTTTTTTTACTATAAAATATCTTTGCACGTAGACAAAAAAATATGACATGTGTGTGCAAACAGGTAATAAAAACTATCATTAACATTCTCAAACGATAACAAGCAGGTGACACATTTTGTATAGATAATAACCATAAATTGGTAAATATAATCAAAAAAATATAATAGGTAGTATTGACGGAAACACACACTATAGTGTGGAGGGAATCTTTCCTCGCACTACATAGCTTAAATTAGATTGATATAAAATAAAAAGTGAATCGATTTTAAATAATCTGCTTTTGTTATTTTTCGTAATTTGGTTCCATATTTCAAAAATCTGATAATCATGAAATGATATAAATTGTCACCCGGTCTGAATAAACACTCATACTGATAGAGATGAGAAGAACCATGGGAAAGCTGGAACTACTAAAATCCATCATAATGCATTTGAAAGAAAAATACGTTATTATGTATGTTATCATGTATTCTGCAAGATATTATTATATGCTGCTTTATATCTTTGTAAACTATCGAAAGAAAGGAAATACGTGAAGGAGCTTAAGTTGAGATAAACGTACAGGCCCGTTCCAAAACAAGTCATGTTAATATTTCTGAAATAATTATATATTATTTTAGGTAATAAATAAAGTATTTATTGAAAAGCATAAATTCTCAATCAGTTTAACATTATTGATTTGGAATATTTCTTATTTCTTAGGTCAAATGCATTTCTATTTAATTTTTGCTTAAAACACGTGTTAAATTCAGATGACATGATCAGTGGATTACAGTAATATTATTATCATATTTAAAGAGACAGATAACTGGTCGATTTCGTTAATTTATTGGATTTGACACATACATAGTTTTCGTCACTCTTTATATAAAACCTGTTACCATCCACGCTATTTTAATGCATTGGTTCTTACAAAAAAAAAGTTTTAGTAACGTGTAATTTTATCATTGTAGCTGTATGAAAATACTATTTATTTTAGTAGGGTTGCAACTTAAAATAATTGAAATTGCTATATCTGTAAATTGAATAAGTTCGTATATGCAAACTCAAAACACTACTTAGTAACTAAATTGAAGATTTGTTAAAATGTCATAATTTGAAGATATTATTTTGGCAGGGATTAATTGGAAACGAAAAGAACTTTTATGTGTGGACATAACTCTATGAGGCGCCGTTTAGGACATAATTATTGTTAGAAATATACATATATATATATATATATATATATATATATATATATATATATATATATATATATATATATATATATATATATATATATATATATATATATATATATATATATATATATATATATATATATATATATATATATATATATATATATATATATATATATATATATATATATATATATATATATATATATATATATATATATATATATATATATATATATATATATATATATATATATATATATATATATATATATATATATATATATATATATATATATATATATATATACATATATATATATATATATAAATATTTACTGAAATATACATTTTTATCGATAAGGTAACTAAATAAGGTAAAAAAGTTGTGTTTTATAGTATTCCATGTGAATGTGGTAAACATTATGTTGATGAGCCATCTAGGTGTTTCATTGAACACAAGAATTATGCCATATAAACCTGTTTCGTCATGTATTCATTATAATAATACGTACAAACCGAGAAAAAAAAATATCGTTATCCGTTCAAAAGATGTCACAAAATATATGTATTTTACAAATACAAGTCAATTAATATCTATGTTGTTTTAAAATGCACGCCTTAGGCACCTTACGGCGATAAATTTTCATTAGTCATTATACATAATTCCATTAATGAATATATGTATACATTTCGTAACAATCGTGTCATATGTAATATAAATAATTTAAATCTATGTATTTATAAAATTTATCTTTAATTTAGAAGTAAAAAATGATCCAAAAAATTTCTTGCACTTGGTTTATGAAGACAAATCTGTGAAGACTATTTATTTCTTCCACTCTATATATTTATGTGCAAAACATATTAGAAAACTAACAAAGAAGTACCATCTATCATATTAATCTTAATAAATCGATGGCGGCAACTTCGGTCTCTAGGCGCTCAATGAGTAAAATAAATTATAAAAATATTTCTTACATATTTAGCGAATTTTGCCCGCGGTTATATTTATTTTCTAATGTAACACTATAATCAATACCTGAAAAGCATAAAATTAAATATGATTATAACTGTCGTTAAAATTAGTAGTCTACAGATAGCTACGTAAACATAGTACTATGCTTCAGTCCTTTTCTAAAATATAGAGCTTTTTTTAAAATTTTACATTTTTTATATAATTTTTAAGAGAAAGAGTGACTAGTTGAGGGTTTTCTTTAAAGACAAATTGCTATAATTTATGATAAACGAGTTGAAATAAATTGGAACACACTCAAAAAAAAAAATTCAAAATAGGGTGTAATAGTCCTGAAGTGGGATGGAACCTTTTGATGTGAAGATAATACTGACGTAGTTTTCCACGAAACACCAAAACACCATATACTGCATTCGACGCGCGTTAAAATTAACTCAGTTTTAATCATCTCCAGATGATGCCAACTTGCTTGGCGAAACGCGCATCGAGTGCAGTATATGGTTTTTTGATGTTTCGTGGAAAACTACGACAGTGTTAGGGGGTAATAGAGAGACATTTACTGTCAGTGATAACGATAATAGCACAGAAATCGCTAAATATGTCGAAAATAATTTTAACGAATGAATAGAAGACAAATGACCTCATCCTCAAACAACAGAAACAAATTTGCTTCATGTCTTAAGTACTACTCTATGATTGCAGCATGGCACTTGGCGCAGTGAGAGAGAAAATATCGGTAGTGTGGGACAGAGACGAACCAAACCGAGGCCCGTAAAGGAGTAGGTTACCTTTTAACTTTTGACCAATAGAATTAATGGCGGGAATACGTCATCTGTATGCCTAATTTGAAATAGTGTACATTGGTATGCTTTCGTTTAGAACTTTAGGTTTATGAATTATGTTAATTTTATATACTTATGTTTATTATTTAATTTAACATGTGTTTTATTAATTAAAAGAACACTATAAATGACTCATAATGAAAATACTAAGGAATAGAAATACTAATTATTGAATAAACTTAGGTACATTTATTTTCTTGGCGTTACATGTTTTGTGCGTGATCAAAATAAAATTACTATTCTCATTAAATTTTATGTTGTTGATTATACATTATCACATTTAACCATTTTCATTAACAAATCTTCACAGGTTCCAACATATACCTAATGTTTTGGCATGGTTTTTAAATTACTTATGTTTGTCTGTTATTTGATGATTATTCACTCCCCACTTGATCTCTGGAAAGGCCAAGCGATTTTAATGAAATTTTGCATATAGTTTTGAGCAGACGAAAATACAAGGTGGTTTAAGAATGCTGACCAACCAGTTCGAAAATGTTATAATTTATAATATTTCTGGCAAGTTCCAGTTCTTTAATTATGATTTCCTATAAAGCGGAGATTTTTACATGTTATAGTTAATATGCACAGAATGATCCTTAAGTATACGCATCGAGAAAATTCAGGAAATGATTCCCAAACCTATATTAAGACAAAAAACTCAAATAATGTTTTGCCAATAAACTTATTTCGGAGATACGTGAGTTGATTTTAAAAAATGCTCTAAATGTTTACAACAAAGAAGTCTCTAAAAGTACTCATTGCAGCAAGTTTGATAAAAAATTTTCAAGCATTTCAGAGATCTTCAGGAGTTTTTTTTTTTTTTTAATCAACACACTATCTCCGAAACGAAGCAGTTATGGCCAAAACTGCATTTAGCTTTTCATCTCAAAATAAGACAGTGGCTTAATAGTCAAAGAAGGTGAAAAAAAACCGTATAGGATGCCACAAATAAATAACTATAGACAATATCTCAAAATATACAGGTTCAGGAATCATTTCCTGAATTTTCTCGATGTACTTATAACCTGTAACCAAACACTGATTTCAGTTTTGTAAATAACCCACAGTCCTTTATAAATAATATGTAAAAGAAGGTAAGGGGAAAACTAAATTGTCCTATCTATTTCACCAATTAAATATTTAGAAAATATTACCAAAATAACTTATATGTATATACCAATATATAAAATAGCAGCTAAATAGTTTAGAAATCAATCTAATTTAATCATTAACCATAACATATTACCCTTATTCCTCTTCTAATTTTAATAAGTGGTTTATTTAGCAGTTAAATAAACGATTTTAGTAATATCCCAGTAAATAACAAACGCTGGTTGTTTACCGGGCCTTTACTGGAGATGCTAGCTGAATAAAAGCCCAGTAAAGACCCAGCTTTGGTGGTTACTGAAATTATATTATTTATTATTTCATTCTTTCTATGAGGAAATAATTATTGAAACTCCATTTTTAAAATATTTTATTAACAGTAACGTATTTCACATTAAAACATATAAAAACAAATATATAAAGAATTCAATATTTTTAATACATTGACTGCCATAACTGGGTCTATAAGACCGAGTGTCACATTTGTCCAGTACCACCATTTCGGTCTATCAGACCGAGTCACGTATTCGAGGATCCTGATGCTAGCTATGCGGTCTGGCATACTTTCACCTACATTTCTTTTACTCTTGAAACTGATTGTCCTTCATATTGTTCAACAAGATTTTGCAACTCGAATTTTCCTTTATTTACAAAAGCAAGCTGTTTTTCGTTGTCTTTGATTTTTTTCTTAAATTCTTCATTCTCTAGCAAGAGGACATTATAATTACGTAGTAAATCTTTATATGCATTATGCACCTTCTTGGGGATTTCCTTTACTTGTGGATGGAATGTTTTTCACATTTCCTGTAGACAATAATGGACTTAAAATTTGTTTAGCGATCTCTTTGCGTTCTCTAGTTTTAACACGTTCACCTCTTGCAGTTGGCTGGATATTTTTGTCAATGTTTCAGGTAACAAATTAAGTGATGGAATAGCTAAAACATAATAAAATTAGCCACCAATTATTTTTTAGTAGATAACTTTTATATTGTCTACCAGTTTTTTTTAGTGTTTTTGGCAATACATTCATCAATTTTGAATTCATTCCATCTTCAAAATCATCAATTGTAACATATTTATTGCAAAGTATTTTATTATCTGAGTTAAATTTTCCTTTTCTTTAACATTTTCTAATCCACTCTTTCCTAATTAAAATGTCAGTAGGAAACGAGAAAAATGATATTTTTTCTCCATTTTTTCTTTGCCCTCTCAGCACTACTCTTACACATAGCAACACTGCAAGTTCCAGTCAACTTAAAACAATTATTTATTATTAACTGGATATTTCTTGTCCTCAAAATAAATGTAATTTAAACCAAATATTGTCCCTTATATAAAAATGAAAATGTCACTTAAAATGTCAAAAAACCACGTAAAAACCATACAAAGAGGTCCGTAATAATATAATATAACATAACTAATAATAATTATAAACAAAATATGAAAATAATGGCAAATAACCACACAAAACGATTATAAAATGAACACAACAAACGTATGATTCACAACACGGCATACACTATGACGCGTTACATTCCCCTTCCTTCTCTCCTCACCCAAGTTAAGAAGTAACCTAGTCCTTTACGGACCTCGGAACCAAACCGCTTTATAGTGAGAGGGCGAGGTTTAGGCCATTACGGATCCCAGCTCAAGTGCCAAGATAGAATCGTAGACTAGTGGTAGAGTGCGACTTTACAAACAACTTGCACTTTTCCCTTCCATGAAATAAACCATGCTAAAAGGAACATTCTCCGATATCTGAATACTAATCCCATAGATTCAATCATTGTATTTAAGAAGTGTGCTTTAGAACTGACTCCATAGTTTTGACCATTCTTTCTACAAATGAAAAACTACTACTGTCCCATTGTCAGAAGTAATCATTCCAAATGCATCCTGATGTTCTCACGAAAAGTGACACATTTTGTCCTTAAACTTTATAACAACTATGTTCTTCAAACATATGTTGAACAATTTAGTACGGAATTCTTTTTTTCGAATCACGGTTTTCCAATTTACTATTCTGAGTAGGCTCTCAGTACAGACCATTCTAATATATTACTACATCCCTCCTACACTAATAAATAAAATGTTAATATAGACGACAATCATTAAAGATGAAAAATATATTTAATCACTAATCAGTGGTTTTTACTGATAAACTCTTGATCAGCATCAATTATTGTAATATTTTAAAATGTTTTCTTCACAGTAAAACAAAGCAAATAACCAATTAAAAAAAGTTGAAAAAAATGAATTAATCTCGAGGCATAATGAAGGGCCCTGGTTTAATTTAGTATACGAAGTGATGATGAAGTACTTATACGAAACAATTTGTAAATATTCGTTTATTTAGTGTCATCCTGTAAATACTTGTTATAAATCAAGGGGCACTATGACAAATGTTAGAATGGAACATTTCTGCAGAAAGCATTTTCTAGACAGATTTATCTCGTAACTACAGTACTGATTTCACATTGTGAGTAATTATTCTTATCATTGTACATGTTTGTATTTATCTTTTCGAAGGCACATTAATAAAATATATTTCACTATATTTTAAACTTTAATAACAATAATTGCCTGTGTCTAAATATTACTAGTAATTTTCGTACAACTACGAGCATGGAATTATAATTTTAAGCAATAAAATACTAAACTAATAATGTAATTTACTTGTGTAGTTTTGAAGAAAATGTCTTCAAAACGATAAAACGGATTGAGATGCGGTCTTGAAGATTTTTTTGCATATTTCATCATAAAAAACTAGCTAACTAAGCTAGAATACATTGTATACAGAGTGCAATGAAACCCGTGAATTTTTCAAAAATGTAGAAAACGCAATTATAAGTTCTATCTGTCATATTACGATCTATAGACAAATTGGAAAAAAGCCAAATAAAATTTTCATTAAATGTATGGGTCGGTATTTTTGGAGACCGCATTATAGGACCTTTCATCTATAAGGGCAATTTAAACGGTGATAGATATCTCAATTTTCTGACTACTGAGTTCAAGGCATACATGCTGGATATTCCATTAAATGTATTACCACATGTATGGTTCCAACAAGATGGTGCACAGCCACACAACACTAGAAATGTCAGGGGTTTTTTAAACCAAGAGTTTCCCGGACAATGGATAGGAAATGATGGAGTAGTCGAGTGGCCACCACGGTCACCCGATTTCCCCCTTAATTTTTTTATGGGGAACGTTGAAAAATAAAATTTATAAAGAAGTTTCCAACAACATAGAAGAATTGAGGGCAAATATCTTGAATGGATTTAACTCCTTGAGAAGAAGAGATATTTAAAGGGCAGTACAAAATATTGCGAGACGGATAGATTTTTGTGTAGAAGAAAACGGAAATGTTTTTGAACATCTACTATAATTTTTTAAAGTATAACATTCATTTGGAGTTTTGGTTGTTCATATGCATTTTCAAGAATTAATTTGTCATAATAAAATTAAAATTGTAATAATGTTTTAATTTTGCCGCAACAACTTATCGAGTATGTATGACCAGGTGATGACAATAGATTAAAAATAACTAGGAGGATTTCACAGGGTCTAACGACACTTAGAGTGTACGATAATTCAATAAACATAGAAATCTAAATAAAAAATTTTGATAAATTTGGAACGAATACATTGAAGATGAATTTTTCGAGACAAAACGTCTGAATTTGGTTCGGGCTGAGGCAGTACAGTATTGGGGGTTATGAAGGCTTGCAAGAAATGTAATAAAATTTCCAGGGCCGTATTTAAAAAAATGAAGTTGATGATGGTCCTGGAAAGTCGAAACGTTACACATAAAAATTGATAATGCTATTCGATAGAGGATAAAAAGTTGTCATGAGAAAGTGAGTGTTCTTCTTTTTTTCAATATAACCTCAAACAAGGCTGAAATGAAACAAAAACGGATTTCCAAAATTTCGGTTTTTTTCAAATATTTCGAAAACTAATCATGTTAGCCTTGATTTTTTTTGAGGTATAATGTTGGTCCCCTGATTACGCAACTTTGCCCCCATTTAAGCTAGTTCGTATCTCTTACCGTTTCCGAGATCCCTGTAGTGAGAAGCGAATTTGTAACAGCCTGTACAAAATTGAAAAAAAAAAAAATCTTAACAATATTCCTAACATTTGTTACCTGCATTTTCACAAAATATTCGAGAAAGACACCAGTACCAAAATCTTAATATGATAGATAAAAACCTATAATTGTTTCTTTACATTGTCACAACCAATGAAAATTTGAAAAATTGCAAAGGTTTCATGTGCATTTTGTATACAACGTCTTCTATCCCACTTTGATGTTATGGTTAAGGCAGTTTATTTCTGACGAAATTTGCAAAATCTTCAAGTCCACATCTTGAAATCTAGCATTTTGAAAATATTCTTCAAAATTACACACGAAAATTACATTGTTAGTTTCGTTTGGCCAGTAATTTACTTTACTTTAGTGATTTATAGTATTCATTATAAAAACAAATGTTATGCAAAAAATGACTAAAGAAACATTTCATCTATTTCATACATTTTCAAAGGAAAGTTCCGACTCTTAAGAAATGAAAAAAAAAACAATAAATATTTGTCATTATTAGAGGAAAGGAAGTATAATATACGCATTGAATAAGAATATAGAATTTTCATAGTTACGATTCTTATAGGGGCAATTTAACAACACTGCAAATATCCACGGGCCGTTCGGAAAGAAAGACAAGCGGATAGGTACTTTGCTTTTTTTAATTACACTTTGCTGAATTGAGATTTCGGAAATACACTGTTTAAAAAATATATAAAATAAAAGAAAGTGTATCACCTCCCCGAGAATCAAATTGTCTATCTCTTATTGGATTCCGTTACGTCTTAAAATACTCATAGGATTTTCTGGAAAAACTTTAGATTGAAAATGCTGTCAAGGGCTTTGTCATCTATGAGCTAGAAATTTTCCTTTCAAATGAGAATACCACAGGTTGAAATAGTTGTCATGATAACAAATGACAATCACATAGCCGTTCCAATAAAACCAGCTCCTATCTTCCATCGATGTAGATACCACCCTGATGTTCTTGTCACAGTTTATCTGATTATGAAAACGCGACAGATAGAGAATTAATGAGGCTGGATGGAAGTTCTTCAATTTAGCTTGTGTTTAGCTTTTTGTTTAACTGGTGATACTTTGCATTTGGAATGCTTTCCATTGTTTTTATCTCCTGACATTGATATTTCTTTCATTCGTTTATTTTTATTAATTTGTTTACCTGATATCAAAGTGCCTTGAACTAAATAAAAAAATCAGAATTAGATTTAAATACCATCCAGTACCCTATGAAGAAAACCTTCCAATGCCTAGTGAAAAATTTATTGCAATATTAAGAGCTAACAATTAATTAAGTTGATTTGTTCATTAACCTTGTTTTACGCAAATAACTTTACCTTATCGACAAGTTAGTTTTAAACTTGATTATATTTACTTTTAATTAATCTCGTTCGTCAACTGGGATTTTTTAATTTAAGAGTGTTATAAAGTATAGTGTTTAGTGGCTACTCCGTGTGTGGCCATAATAAAGAAATGTACCAAATATGGAATAATTTATAAATGTTTTTAATGTTTTGATTTAAATTTTAAATGCAGTTGAATCGACGAATGAGTAAATTTACCTTTAATAGAAAAATACAAAAAAAGGAGCCGTTATTGTAATGTTAACAGGAAACAAACGACCCAAGTTTATAGTAGATCCATTAAGAATCCCATTTAAATACGATTAATATTGTGAAAAACTGTATAATCAGTGTAAGACAATGTAAATATACTAATAACAAATAGATATTTGTCTGTAGAAGCTTGCAACAAATTGTTATCAAAGTCTTACTGTTTTTCCTCTTCCATTAATATCAAAAAATGGACAAAGTGGTTTCTAATTTTTTTTTTAATTTGTTTATGCAATTCAACAAAACAATTTTATCTATAATTATTTATTTGTGGCATCCTACAATGTTTCCTCATACCTTCTTTGGGCATTAAAAAATTAGTTGGTTTGTTTCTTGAAAAAATGTTTTTGCCTATCCAAAAATGTCTCAGTTCTAAAAAAACACCAACCTGAAAATTAAACTGTTAACTGTAATAGTTATTGACGTAACAAGATCGGAAAGTGATTCTTTACTGGGCGAGTTGGCAGTTTCCGGGGCGAGCGTCAGCGACTTCTGAAATCCGGTGAGCCCAGTAAAGACACTTTCCGGGTGTGTTGTGTACAGTTTTTTTTCTGCAACCGTCCTTGCTAATCTCAAAAAACTTTTTTAAATTGAGATCTTTTGCAAACAAAATTCAGCCGATAGATGTCAGAGTTTTCAGATCGCTGTTGTCTAGTGTGCTTAGTTGGGTACCTACTCTACCGATGTCATCAAAAAGTGACATAAGGGATTTGTTAAAGACTTTAGCGTTCTCTTGTGTCACTTTACCGAGCTAGACCAGTAAATATGTATTTTCCACTAACAAAATTTACTAAAAAACAGTTAACTTTCTAAAAGATTGCGGAAAAAATATTTTAGGTTATAAAAGTTGACGTTTCGCAATACTTCCGCTCCCAAAACTAAAGGAAAATTGTTTTGGTGATAGATTGACTTTTCTATTATAATATATCTCACGTATCTATGGAACCGTATTAAAACAGAAAATTGTCTCATCTTTGACATTGATACTAAACTCAATCTATTAGACCAAATCAGTTTTCTTTCAGTTTTCAGAACGGAATCAGAGAGGATTCTGAAATGTTAACTTTTATAATCTAAAATATTTTTTCTGCAAACATCTAGAAAATTAACTGTTTTTGGTCAATTTTTTTGAGTGAAACGTATGTATTTACTGGTTTAGCCGGTGTTGATCGGTAAAGTCTTTACCGATCAACAAATAAAAATGATTAATCCAGTCTTTGAAGGTAAGCGTGTAACATCTGTCAGTTAAATTTTTTTGAGTTTTTTTAAAGGTAAAGAGTTTTTTGAGACTAGCGGTTGCGGAAAAAATATAGTACGCAACACACTCGGAAAGTGTCTCTACTGGGCGCACTGGCTTTCAGAGCTCGCTAGGGCTCGCCCTGGAAATTGCTAGCTCGTTCAAAAAAAGAATCACTTTCCGATCTTGTTACGTAAATAACTATTACATTTAAAAGGTTAATATTTTTTTAGGTGTGAAACATTTTTTAGATAGGAAAAACATTTTTTTCAAAAAACCAACCTCTGTAATTCCTCTTAACGCATAGGTTTATTTAACATTTTTTTTTTAAATAACCTATAGGGCAATGGCTTATTACCCAAAAAAGGTGTGAGAAAAACTATTTTTAATATGTTTTATTTACTTTATTATTATTTTCATATGATAAATAGGCATAAAAGGGGAATGTCGGGTTTAGTGACCATACAGTATATTAATAACTACTAAAAAATTTCTTAGTATTAAATTTTTGCAAAAGTTGTGGCTA
This sequence comes from Rhamnusium bicolor, assembly GCA_029963845.1. NCBI lineage: Eukaryota > Metazoa > Arthropoda > Insecta > Coleoptera > Cerambycidae > Rhamnusium > Rhamnusium bicolor. The sequence continues at coordinate 204,347 of JANEYF010003719.1, read as the reverse complement.
TTTTCGTATGCAGGAACCGTACTATAACCGATGAAGATGAAACATTAAAATTAAATTTTATATTAGTGTACATACCCAAAAATGAAGTATTTCGTAACAATGCAATTGTTTATAATATTTTTAGATTAATATCGTATGCTTGTTAAAGAGGAATTAGTGAATTACATCATAATATCAAACTGCAGGCTATTATAAGCATAAGCAAACGTTTATGAATGTCGTCCTCTATTTGGTAACATTTTTTCTAATGAAGAAATGCACTTCTAAGATAAGTTGCATAATAGAAATTGTTGTATATTATTAAATACATTGTAACTTGAAATTGATAAAAATGTTGATAGAAAAAAAATTCAGGAATTAGACACATATGTACAGTATATCCTATTTTTATACAATGCAGTTTTCAGCCGGGTGTGGCTGGTCAGTATTTTCCTATCTATTCGTTTTCATAATAGAGCTCAGAAAGAGCGCCCGTTCTTCCCATGGTAACTGCTCAGAAAATAATTTAGTGGGTTATTAATGTTATACTTCATTTACTAAACAGAGTGCGCATGTGATGATCACACACTATTTGTTAATAATACCAGTGGCGGCTGGTGGATTTTGGTTATGCAATATCTCATTCTTGGAGCATCGAATCCAAACAATATTTTAAACCAAGACTACTTACTAGTACTGAATGAAGAAGTTTTGCAGAAAAAATTGAGAAAAAAGTTGCCGACCCAGATTACTTCTAGACCATTAGTAAAATATTTGCAAACTATTTTTTTTTTCATTTCAGGAAAATTTATCACGTTTTTTTTTTGGTTTTCGAAAATTTTGATTTTTTTATAAAGTTATGATATTTTGGAATTTACACAATGAAGAACTTAAATTTCAAAATGTCATAACTTTACAAAAAACCAAAAAAAACGGGGTGATAAATTTTCCTTCTGATAATGAAAAAAAATAATAGTTTGTAAATATTTTATTAATGGTCTAGAAGTAATCTGGGTCGGCAGCGCATTTTTATAACTTTTTTTTCTCATTTTTTTTCCTCAGTACTGATAGTCGTGCCTTAAAATATTGTTTGGATTCCATGCTCCAATATTGAGATATGGTATAGCCTAAATCCACCAGACGCCACCGAATGATACACAGTATTTAAATATGATAATTAACAGTGTAAAATAATGCGTTGTCGCCTTTCGTCCACTTAAAGTTTAGTTGCCAATCAAAACAAAAACTTCACCACATAGCACCAGTTAATCTGGTAATATTCTCTCAACCTTCGAGGGAGGATATGAAAAATTAGAGATTCCCGCAATATTTTATTATCTTTGTTCTTTGAAGTTACTGAAATTATTCATGTGACTACTGATGATATTTATAGAGAGGTGTTATTAGAATATTCAAAATTAGTGTTGTGTTATAAGAATAATTATAAAACACCGTTTTCACTTGTCTAATTGTCACTTTATTTTGTTAATTTTACAACTTGTTTCATCATATTCGGACATTTTCATACAGCTCGAGTTATTTTAAAATGTTGGAATAGGATGAAGCTAGTAATACCTAGTTGTAAAATTTACATTAATAAAGTGAAAATTAGCCAAAGCTGCTAAATCTTTAAAACATTTACTTTTTTCCTCGCTATACACTTCATCGATCAGTCTGTTGGACACATCATGTCGAGATGGTGGTACATATCCAGGTCGTAAAAGCGTTATTGCCTTTTTCACTTCAGGTGTTCACACATGAAACCGCTGTTTGTCACATAAAGAGCTCTAGCAATTTGTTTATCTATTTCTTCTTTATTAGACTTGGTCGCACGTACAACAAAAGATGATAAAGATCCAGAACTGGAGTCAGGCACTACTTTTCTTTTTTTACTTAATGGCGTAGAAGATAAGAGCGGCTGTGGGGCATTATCTTCCTCTGCATCTTGTTGTAACGTGTTCAATTGTATCTGTAATAAAAAACAAGATTGTTATGTTGTTTAAATCCAGCTACACACAGACAGGCATAGATACTATACATTGTTCTTAAAACTAGGAGTGAATGAAAGTCACATTTGCACAGGGAAAGTTACTAGAAATCTAGAAAATGCACTAGATCATTTTAACGCTAAATTTGAATCTAACACTGACGTAGTTTTCCACGAAACACCAAAACACTATACACTGCACTCGATGCGCATTTCGCCAACTAAGTGGGCATCATCTGGACAAGATTAAAAACAGTTTTAATCATCTCCAGATGATGCCAACTTGGTTGGCGAAACACGCGTCGAGTGCAGTGTATAGTGTTTTGGTGTTTCGTAGAAAACTACGTCAGTGTTATCTTCGCATCAAAGGTTCCAACCCATTCCAGGTCATAGAAATAGACCGACGATAAATAAGTAATATCTCTCTTAATATTTTGTCTTACTAAGAAGTTATAAGTATAAATAAAATAACACTATACTTACATTGGACACTGTTCCTGAAGTAGAGGGACCTTCATTATTTGTTTCTACACTTTCTACATTACGCGAAGCACATTTTTTCCAGTGGACAGGTCGGTCCACAAACCCTTGCATTTCTACATTACACTTTTTACATGTAGCTGTACTACCACTTTTTCCATTAAGCTTACTTGATTTTTCAATAAAATATTGCCAAATAGGATCTTTTTTCCTTCCACTTCTATTAGAGGACATGTTAAAAATTTTTTTAATATTTAAATACTATAAATATAATCACTCAGACTCGCTTTCTCACTTGTTACGCGTTACGCGGCAGATTAGCAAATAATGGCAATTCGCATCATCCCCGCGCATTATAAAGACAGACGAATTTTCAAGTTCTGACAGGAATTTTCATGTATGCTCTAACTTATTTTACAATTATAGATACAAGGTACACAATTTATTCCATTTGTGAGTTTAAACAAAATCTATCTTTGTTAATATAAGTACTAAATACATTGTTAATGTCAATTATTAGGATGTTTATGTAAGAAAAATAAATAAAAATCAAAAAAATCATAATTTTTTAATTTTTTTTTAAATCGTGATTTTTAATTTTTTTTTTTTTTAAATCATGATTTTTATCAACCCTGACTATGGCCCATTATTAATGGTCCGCCCTGTATAGTATAATAATAATTATTTATAATTCTCGAATACGTCAAAGTTTTTGTTTGAGTTGCGTATTTCTTACGTTTATATTAACCAAATAAATTAATAAATCAATAAATTAATAAAAAAGTGAATGTTACACCGTTGACAGAATAATACGCTAACAGGCATATATTGTTCTTTGGAGAAAGTGAAGACGAATAAAGGTAATTATTGTTTGACCTTAACGTACTTACCTTTACGACTCTTGTGTCGTCTACATTCTTATTCTTCTTGTAAAAAAATTTTCATCTCACGATTCATGCAGTAACGTACTTCAATTTCAAATAAATTGTAGCCTCAAGAAAAACGCCGAAACTCAATTTCGCCAGTTTATATGCAACTGTAAATACAATCACATGTGTTGCGGTCAGTTTAAGTTCTACAATGAAAAAAAATGACATTGTCTTCTATTGGAGGAATCATCACGAAAACGGAATAACATTTACACGTTTTCTTTAAATTACAAAATAGTACACATATTAAAGGTGGTAGCTAGTGGTTTTGTTTTATATTTGTTCCCATAATAAAAAAAGCCTTTCAAATAAATGCAATTTTAACAAATATTTTTTATGACCAAAATATCAAATTAATCAAAATCTAAATGCGCTGATGCCCTTCCTTGGCATTTTAAAAAAATGTTGATATGCTATAATTACAAATAGTTGCCTGGTTATCGAGTTCTTTCCTCAAAAAGAAATCAGGATAAATCGAGGCGTCGAAAACGCAAGGCTTAAAATTAAGGCTGGGAATTTTCCAGATTTTAGTATTCAAATATTCGTAAGAAAAAATATTCGAACTATTCGGATATTCGAATATTCGGATTATTCGAATTATTCGAATAGGTAATCGAATTATTCGGATATTCGAATATTCGGATATTGGAAGTATTCGAGTAGTAGGATAATCGATAAGTCCGAATTATTCGAATACCTATTCGAATAATTCGAATATTCGAATACTCGAATAATCCGAATTATTCGAATAGGTATCCGAATAATATTAATAAGTTATTATGGTAGGCCAGAAGTTTAATTTTCAGGATAGATAAATAAACACCACACCACAGAAGTTAGACAACCCCTGAATCCAAAGAAGGAGATTACTCTTAGAAAAAGGTGGATGTACAACCAGTCCCACCGATATTGCCAATGCCGGTGGCAGGATTTGAACCAGCCAAAAAAAAAAAAAAAATAAAAAAACACACCCCCCCCCCACCACAAAAACACCACCACAAAAAAAAAAAAAAAAAAAAAAAAAAAAAAAAAAAAAAAAAAAAAAAAAAAGAGAGAAAAAAGGGGGGGGAAATTAAAAAACACCAAAAAAAAAAAAAACCCCAATTCGAAGGAAAAAAAAAAAAAAAAAAAACTCAACAATTTTAAAAAGTAAAAAAAAGGGGGGGCGAAAAATGACACTTGTTACCTTGTTCAGTCAAAACAAAAGTATGTTCTTTAGTTTAAAATATTGTGTTATAAATGTTATAAATTTTAACGTTAGGTAGCAGCACCTAGCAAACTTCAGAGTTGCGAAAACTAACATTCATTCTGTAAGCATTCACTAGTTAGAATTCAAGGCGACAAGTCGTCGTGATTGTAGATGTGCACCTTCACAGGTTAAAGTGTACCTGATTTAAAATTAAAAATAATACAGTCCATTGCATAAAACTGAGTTTTAATACTTTTAATAACCATCTTAAAAATATCTAGAACCTGGGACAATTCCCAACATATGGTCTTCGCCCGGATATAAAACAGCAAGCAAAAAAGTGTTTAAAAAAGTAAAATTTTCGTGAGTGCAATCTACAAAACAAAACAAACAATAATTCAAAATTAATCAAACATTCGTCAACAGACAATAACTGGTACAAGTTATAAAAATCAGTGAAAGATTTCTAGCTAGAGCGTAAATATTTCAAAACAAAAAACAAAACAGTTTAAACAACAGTGGGGCCCACATTGGGAGAACAGAATCGAGCGTTTCCAACAACAGTGGAGCGATCGACGGCAGCCTGGTTCCCAGCGAATGCAGTCATAAAATTCGCGCCAAGCATCTACACAACTACACGTGAGGCGGACAGAAACGACAGCAGCGAGCAGCGTGTTCGAGACCTGGTGAACTTCTACGACGATTAAACCTATTCAGCATTGCTCAGAGGCGGCGCAACTGAATTAAAATAAAAAAAAGGGTGTTGGACAACAAAGCAGAGAAATAAAGTAAGTCTGTTCCTTTTATTATCCATTATTCTCATTCATTCAGGTTTTTTATTTGTGTTAAGTATTTTTTATTTACTTTATAAAATATGGAGGAGCACGAAAATCAACTGAAAAAATTAAAACAAAAACGCGGTTTTATCAAAAGTCAATTAACAAGATTTCAATATTTTGTCGAATCAATATCAGATCAAAATTTAATTCAATTACCAGATCGCTTAGCCAGGTGTGAGGACTTGTGGTCTTCTTTTATTGAAGTTCAAACAGAAATAGAAAACATAGACAATTCTGAGTCACAAATAAATGAAAGCATAACATTCGAAAACAAATATTTTGAAACTATTGCTGCAGCCAAGCAAATTCTTCATGAACAATCACAAAATTCTCATTCCAGTCCTCAACAAAATCAATCACAACAAACATTTTCAAACAACATTAGATTACCAACCATTGAGCTACCAACATTTAACGGTACCTACGAGCAGTGGTTGCAATTTTATGATACGTTTAAAGCTTTAATACATACAAATCCAAATTTAGATTTAATACAAAAATTTCATTACTTAAAATCGTCACTCAAAGATGATGCCGCAGCAACAATGTGTTCTTTAGAAGTTTCTTCAGATAATTATACAATTGCATGGAATTTATTGAAGGAAAGGTTTCAAAACAAACGTCTTATTGTTCATAATCACGTTCGAGCATTATTTGAATTAGTTCCCATCGCAAAAGAATCATTTTTACATTTGCGTAAATTATTAGATGAGGTTAACAAAAACTTAAGAGCATTAAAGGCATTAGGCCAACCCACAGAATCATGGGATACCTTGCTTATCTATTTAATTTCTACCAAATTAGACTCTATAACCAAGCGCGCGTGGGAATCTTCAAATGTAACCAATGAATTACCGACTATGGAAAGGTTTTTGAAATTTTTAACAGAAAAGGCTCAAATTTTAGAAACTTTGGATGTAAACAAACAAATTAACAAGTCTTTTACAAATGACAATTATTCAAAATCACGTTTTAACCAAGCAAACATAAAAAACTCAAAATCGTTTGTAACATCAAATCAAACAAATCAGACTTTATCATGTTTATTTTGCAAAGAATCGCATTTACTATACTATTGCGAAAAATTTCTTAATTTGCCAATAAAAACAAGAATAGCAGAAGTCAAAAAACTGAATTTATGTCTAAACTGTCTAAAAAACAATCATACAGTAGAAAATTGCAGATCAAACGGTTGTCGAAAATGCAGCCGAAAACATAACACTTTATTACATATTGAACAAATAAACACACATCAATCAAATAAACAAACATCTAACAAAGAAAATTCAAACAAGTCTCAACTTTCATCTAACATACAAAATGATAATATTTCATATCCATCGACTAGTTCAAATACAGAAAATGAATCAGAAACACAAGCAATCTCTCATTCATTACCAGCAACAGTCGTAATACACTGCGCAAACATACAGCATGAGGTATTGCTATCAACAGCACTAATTCTTGTCACTGATCAATTTGGCAATACACATGAAGCAAGGGCGTTATTAGATTCAGCATCACAATCTAATTTTATGACCAAAGACTTGTGTAACAAATTGCAATTATCAAAACAATCAATTAATCTGCCTATAACGGGAATTAATCAAGCTACTTCATACATCAATAATTCGACAAACACAACAATACATTCGAAATTTAATTCATTCAAATTTGATGCTTCATTCTTACTCCTAGACAAAATCACAGAAAGGCTACCAATCACAAAATTTAACACCAGTGACATTCGGATACCATCCAACATAGTTCTTGCAGATCCTAGGTACAACATTCCAAGTCAAATTGACATTCTATTAGGTGCCTCCATATTTTGGGAGCTTCTTTGCATAGGACAAATCAAGCTTAACAAAGGTCAACCCATCATTCAGAAAACAAAACTCGGTTGGATTCTTTCTGGACAAGTAACTTTCAAAAATTCAAGTCAAGTATATACATCAGTATGTAACTTTTCTTCAAACAACGAAATACAACAGCAACTACAAAAATTCTGGGAAATGGAAGAATGCAACATTCAACACAAATATTCAAAGGAAGAAGAAAAATGTGAAGAGACTTTCAAAACAACACATACCAGAGATCAAGATGGAAAATTCATTGTTCATCTACCATTACGAAATGAAACTTCACAATTAGGCAATTCAAAAAACATAGCACTGAAACGCCTATATGCAATTGAAAGGAAATTAGCAAGGGATCCAGAATTGAAGCAGCAATATACAAGTTTTATGAAGGAGTACGAAGACTTGGAACACATGTCACTAGTCAATGAAGACAATGGACATAGCAACATTTCTAACTACTTACCCCATCATGCAGTAATCAGAGAGTCAAGCACAACCACCAAGATTAGAGTAGTCTTCGATGGATCAGCAAAAACAGAATCTGGACTATCATTGAATGATATTCTAATGACAGGACCTACCATACAAGATAACCTGTTTTCTATCATTTTACGATTCAGAAAATACAGTTATGTTTTTACAGCAGACATTCAAAAGATGTACCGTCAAGTGCATATTCATCCAGCATATCGTGATCTTCAAAGAATTTTTTGGAGAAGCGATCCTAGTCAACCAGTACAATCATACAGGCTAAATACTGTCACGTATGGTACATCCTCAGCTCCATTTTTAGCAATACGCAGTTTGTATCAACTAGCAATCGAACATCAGGAAGACTATCCAATCGCAAGTCAGATTATCATGAAAGATTTTTATGTCGATGATGTATTAACAGGATCAAACACCATCGAGGGTATTAAGACATTGAAAAAAGAATTGGATCATCTTTTGAAAACAGGAGGATTTCATTTAAGAAAATGGCGATCAAGTGAGGAATCAATCTTAGAAAAATATGACATCGATCACCCAAAACAAAAATTACCCATAACTGACAAAGAAAAATTGAAGACTCTAGGGTTAATTTGGGATTCATCACAAGACACATTTCAATTTTACATCACACCACAAGAAAATCACAATCGAATTACTAAAAGAACAATTCTATCAACGATATCAAGAATATTTGATCCTTTAGGATTAATTGGACCTATCACAATTAAGGTTAAATTAATATTACAAAAATTATGGCAGTGCCAACTTGGTTGGGACGAGTCAATTCCTCAAGATTTGCACACAAGTTGGAAACAGTATCAAGAACAATTACAAAAGATAAATAACATTATCATACCAAGACATGTAGTTTGTGATCAACCAGTCAGAGCAGAATTACATGGATTCTGTGACGCTTCAATATCAGCTTTCGGATGTTGTATATATTTACGAACAGAAAATCAAAATGGTAACATTTTCGTCCAACTCCTTTGTGCCAAATCAAAGGTGGCACCCATCAAGCAAACCACTTTACCTCGTTTAGAGCTATGTGGTGCGCTTCTGTTAGCAAGATTGACAAGAATTGTTATACAAGCATTGAACATGAAAATTGACAAAATATATCAGTGGTGTGACTCAACAATTGTACTTGCCTGGATTTCAGCACAACCCTGTAATTGGAAAACGTTCGTAGGAAACAGAGTAAGTGAAATACAAGAATTATCAGAATACAACGAATGGAGACATGTACGGACCGAACATAATCCAGCAGATGTCATCTCACGTGGAACAAACGCAGAACAATTACTCAAGTCCGACATGTGGTGGCACGGACCAAAATGGCTAAGTCAGTCATGTGAGCAATGGCCGATCAGCGATTACAGAGAAACATCAGATTTACCGGAAAAGGGAAAGAAAGCAATATCATTGGTTAATGCAAATCAAGATTTTACCTTATTCGAAAGGTATTCATCATTATTAAAATTGCAACGTGTTATATCATACGTATTACGTTTTAAAAACAACACATTAAACAAACAAAATCGAAATTATGGCCCTCTTACTGTAATAGAACTCAATGATTCATTGAATTGTTTAATTAAACTCGCACAACAGCAAACATTTTCAGCAGAACTTTTAGCGCTCTCAAATAATAAACCAATTAAATCAAATAGCAAATTATTGTGTTTAAATCCATTTATTGATGAGCATAAAATTCTTAGAGTTGGCGGTAGAATTAGACATTCGCTATACGAATTCAGTCAGAAACATCCAATTATTCTTCCAAATAAGCATCCCTTGACACATTTAATCATACGACAAGAGCATTACAAACTTTTGCATGCCGGTTGTCAAGCTTTGTTATCTTCAATTCGAACACGATATTGGCCTATTTCAGGAAAAACTACAGTCAAAGGAATACTGCGCAAGTGTATAGTTTGTTTTCGAGTAAAACCTTCCAGTCATAAATATTTAATGGGTGATTTACCAAAAGAGCGTATTGTTCCTGCGAGACCATTTTTGAATTCAGGCGTAGATTATGCAGGACCATTTAATATAAAAACTAGCAAATTACGTAATAGCAAAATTATAAAGGCATATTTATGTGTTTTTGTATGTTTTTGTTCAAAAGCTGTACATTTAGAAATTGTCAGCGATCTTAGTACAGAATCATTTCTCAATTGCCTTAAACGTTTCATAGCACGTAGGGGCAAACCAAAAAATATTTATTCTGACAATGCGACAAATTTTGTGGGGGCTGATAATGATATGCAGGAATATTATAAATTTTTATCTCAACAAAATGTGCAATCACAAGTTACCAACTATTTATCATCAGAATTCATATCTTGGCATTTTATACCACCCAGGTCTCCACACTTCGGCGGAATTTGGGAAGCCTCAGTAAAATCAGTAAAGTACCATCTTAAACGTGTAGTGGGTAATTTAACATTAACATTCGAAAAATTTAATACAGTCATAACACAGGTAGAGGCCTGCTTGAATTCCAGACCTTTATTTCCACTCTCATCCGATCCATCAGATTTACAAGCATTAACTCCCGGTCACTTTCTCATCGGCACGTCCTTAACCTCTATTCCCGAACCAGACTTACAAGGTGAAACCACCAATCGACTAAATCAGTATCAGCAGTTAAACCAAATCATTCAACATTTTTTGGACCAGATGGTCGAAGGAATATATAGCACAACTACAGGCACGTACAAAGTGGAAAACCAATTTCGATCAACATTTGAAAATTGGAGTGTTGGTAGTGATCAAAGATGATAATCTTCCTCCTTCAAGTGGAAATTAGGACGAATCGAGAAATTAATTCCTGGACCTGACAATATAGTGCGTGTGGTGAGCATAAAAACAAATAGTGGGATTGTGTCGCGAGCAGTTTCAAAAATATGTATTTTACCCATGGACACATGAAGTTATTTTATTTACATTGTCTTTTAATACTGTTTGTTCACTCATGTATTTCTTTTATTTTACATTCAAAGGTTGAAAGCCACGTCTTTCAAGGCGGGCGGCATTATGTTCAGTCAAAACAAAAGTATGTTCTTTAGTTTAAAATATTGTGTTATAAATGTTATAAATTTTAACGTTAGGTAGCAGCACCTAGCAAACTTCAGAGTTGCGAAAACTAACATTCATTCTGTAAGCATTCACTAGTTAGAATTCAAGGCGACAAGTCGTCGTGATTGTAGATGTGCACCTTCACAGGTTAAAGTGTACCTGATTTAAAATTAAAAATAATACAGTCCATTGCATAAAACTGAGTTTTAATACTTTTAATAACCATCTTAAAAATATCTAGAACCTGGGACAATTCCCAACACTAACATTATTACCTACTTTTAGAAATGTATGTAAATTATAATATTTCATACTACTATTTAGATTTTGAATAATTTCTACACGTTTCATGCCATATTTTTCTTAAATACTGACGACTGCCCTGTTGATAAAGGGAACCAAATAATTCAAATTCAAATCAAATATTCAAATTTTGTCAAATATCTTGGTAAAATTGTTCAATATCAGAAACTTATATGAAGAGCAACTGTGCAATATGGGATAAATCAATTTTTTTTCTATTTTTTAGATAAACATGAAAAACAGTGGCGGAGTGACCATGGTGGCGTGGTGGCCATCGCCACAACGCCGTCCGTCGGTCCAAAACGCCCCCTAATCGATCCCAAATAGTGCTTTTTTTGTTTTTTTGCTAAAGAAAAAGTATTCCAAGATTAGATGCATAAAAAATCTGTTTAAGTATTTTAAAATTAACTTCTGTTATGTTAAAAGTTCCTGTTTTTATATTTTTTAATAGTGTTTTTATTATTATTACTATTTAGTTGCTTATTATATTTTTAACTAGTCCTTACAACGAAAGAGGTTCAAGTTCATTTTCATAAAATTCATTTTTATTTTTTACTTGTAAATCAAATAAAAGTTTGTGATTCTGTGAAGTGTGAAAGTTTGTGTTTTTTGAAATTTTTACCCCCCTCACTATATACAGGGCCTACGTTGACATGTGCCCTCGCCGCCCCTCGATACAAATCGGTACAACCATCAACAAGTGTCAGTCCGCCACTGATGAAAAATTACTATTGCTGACCCAAATATGATTTAAAATACCCAGTTCGATGAAAATGCAAAATCCAACAATAAAAGGCATGTACTTACTAAAAAAATACTTTTTGATTTAAAGATAATATTTTTTGATTCCATTCAACTCTTGTATAATAGAGAATTAACTGTTTTGAGTAAAACGCAATAAAGCTACTTTTTGATTTAGCAGATAGGAATAAATTCTAAACCGATTGGGCAAAATGAAATAAATCCACGCTCTGGTCTGGCAAAAAGGCATAAATCCAATCGAAAAATAATAATATTAAAATAAATGTCATATATTTAAACCCACATTATTTAAAGAAAAACTTTACTTTAATCAGTCAATAAATAGTCGGTATGATCAGATAATAAATAAAACACGGTTATTTTCACTTGTGAACGTTTCGATTAATTCTTTAATCTTCTTTAGGACTAAAAACAAAAATTACAACTTATGACACTGTATGGTTACAAAATTAGTAGATATAGGATTTTACATAATTTAAAAATATACACATTTATTATGAATTGACTTGATTAAAATGTAAAACAATTAAAATCAAATCAAATTTTAAAAAATTACTTGAACATCGAAAATCAAAATATGTAATATCGTTACCTGGAGTTGAAACAAACCTCCAATAATCACATATCACAGATGAAAGTGTGGTAATGATAAAAACAACAAAGTTATAATAAACAATGTAAACTTTCAGAATATAATAATTATTGATAATAAATTTCGATGTGAATATTACGATATTTATTAGACAATAAGCCGAAATTATAATGTAGTTGATGCAAAAAACTTATATAAAGATTAAAAAAAACAGAAAAACGCATACACGATTAATAATAATAAAGTAAAATGAATTATATTTCAGTTTTAGGAAGGTGGAACTTTTAAATATTTTTTAATTAAATTGTTAAGAAACAACGATTAAATTTTCAGTGTCAGTTTTTTTATTAACTGCATTTTCATGTAGGTTAATAAAAATCATTTCACTAAAAAGTCTTATGGTAATTAACTTCATGATATAAAATGCTGACATTGTCAAAATTAAAATTATGGTCGCATGAAAAATGTTGGTGAGCAGGTGAGCTAGCATAGTTATGTCTGTCTTAAGCCTATATTTTTTTTATATGAATTGATATGTTCATGTTCCCTAGTTCTAGCTTTTAAGTTCTGTTTGGACTCACCAATGTAAAATTTATTACACTCGAGACCAGGAATTTTATACACATCAGTCTAAAATCCCAGAGGAATCTTTCATGGAAGAAAACATATTACCCAATATTTTTAGTGTGATAGAACTAAATTAATGTTTTCATTACATAATATGAGTTTTAAATGTTCAGATAAACCTTTTACATAGAGAATTCTAATATAGATTTAATTTGAATAACTATTAATTATCTCGAGGGGATGTAGAAGAGCCATTGTTAGTATTAATAATGATATTACATCATCAGGGTAGTCATTACTTATCAATTTGTCTTTATAAGTTTTCGCCTAAACTTTATAAAAGTTCTTTGTAATATAATGACAGGACCAAATTAGTTTATTGAATTAGTCGTCCAAGAAAAACATAAGTCCAGAATTACAATTTTTGAGAAACCAAAAAAGAAACATCCTCCATGTTTTTCAGATAACATTATTTAGATTACTTTGGATATTTTTTAGTAGCTGAATATTTTAGTTTTACCTCATTTAATGTTTATTTTAATCAAAAACAACATTATCTTACAAAAAAAATAACAAAAACGTTTTTGCCTGAAAGTTTTATCCAACATTTGAATATGTATAATAGTAAAATGACTAATAATGTTTTATTTTCATCATCACACACGCTTCTGTAATTTCAGAATTTTCACTTGTCTTATTTGCAGTACAGGTTCTATACTAGGTGTTTCTGCATGATCTCTTTATTATGTTGAGTGTGTGTAACATTCCGCCTCATACACTAGACAACGAACATTTTCGTTATTTTGGAAAAATATGTATGCACCTAAGTGGCGACTACCTACAAGGGAAAGACGTCATATTCCTCAAATAAAATAACAAATGATTAACATACGATCGGATTTAAAGACAAAAAACGATCGATAACTGTAGATGAAAGTACGGAACAAAAAATGGGAAATGTTTTAATATGCATTTTAACACCAAATCAAATAACGATGTCACATTTAATTGCAAAGATTACAAATAAAAATAACGATAAAACAATTCAACAGCTAGTAATGCATTTTGTTTAATGGATGTGCACAAAAATTGTTTAGAATTCTCCGAGAATTAATTTCTCTTTCAAATAACCAATCACTCATAATATGGTGTTCATCAGATTCTGCCAGGTTTTTACAATCCATGTATCCCAAATATGATTCATGTAACTTGGCTGACCCATGACTTGCAATCTATACCAATTCCTTGTACAGTACAGGAGGTTTCATGAAATGTTAAGACACTCGACGTATATATTTTAATTGTTCCGTATAAATGATTGTTATTGTCTTTTACCGCATGCCGGCCCTGTAAGCACGGAAATTATCCGGTGTCTATATTGAATTTTAAATTATGCATACACCAAGAAAATGGAAAACTTAAAATTAATTTTGTATTTGTGTATGTGCCTGTTGGTAAATGCTCTTACAGATGTTTTTCTTCTGGGATGTATCTTGAATAGGAGATATTTTCTGCAATATGCATATTTCCTCATTTATTGCGAACAGGATTTTCAATACAAGTAGTGTTAAGTTTAAAGGCCTGTACAATTAATAAGCAATTAATTACTCCGTTGTCTTATGTTATGTGTTTAATGTCTATAACCTGAACTAAGGCAAATCAGACTCTCGTTTATTTAAACATTTTTGAGTCATAATTTTCCTATCCTGTCAGTTTTCGGAAAATACTAGGGTGTTTAATTTAAGAAAAACACTTTTCCAAACAGCATGTGTATTTTATAATATTGTGAATATAAAATCGGTTTAAAATTGTAAATTAAACTAAGCATGGAATTATTTAAAACTTTAAAATATGGAGGGGATTCCAATTAATAAACTATCCCTGTAATCATATAATAATGATCAAAAGTAACAATAATAAAATTAAATTAAACAGATTTGTACTGATTTATACTGTATTTTTTTTTTGTTTGTGTAAATATAATCTTCTATTATATCCATTTAAAATATTAATATGTACTTAACGTTAATAAATCTTTAAATAATACATACAGTTATCATCATTTCATTTGTGTAGAAAGTTATTGATATTATTTATTATATTATTTTCTTTCACAGAGGAGCTATGATGTTGTCTTATATAGGTATCAAATTTTAATTACTTACCTATATATACATATCTGACCATAAAATCGAATGGCCTGTCATAGTCAGATTGCTTAAATCAGATCCCTTTCCATCACATCCATTATATAATACAATTTCACTAAAATAAACTAGTGATATACTCTACTGTTTGACATAAAAATATGAAATATGAGTAGGTACATAATAAAAAGCTTTCTATTGTTAAATATTAAGCAAATACGTAAATAGAATCAAATTAAAAATTATAAAATCAATTAGGTACCTATATTCAGCAAATATTACAAAATATTATAAAATACCTACAATAAAACTTTAAAAACCATACAGAGTGGTCTATTTTGTACGAAAATTTTCTGATTTACTAATTTACTTATAGTACGATTGGTTTTCTTATTTATTGAAGAAAATGCAGAAGAGAGGTAACGAGGTTTATAAAACTAATATACAGGGTGGGGCAATAGTACGTCGGACTTCGATATCTCGAGTTCTACGATAGCTAGAAATTAAAAAAAAATAGAAGTAAACTAAATAAAAAAGTCTATAACCGGAAATTATTTTCGAATATACAGGGCGAGCCAAGACGAAATTACAGGATCAAGTGCCTTTTTTTAAATGGAATGCTATGAATATCAGTACATTTTTTGAAGCCTCTTTTTAGACTCTAATCATTCCTATATTATTATTGACTATCTAAACTAACATTTTTTATAAGTACTTCCCTATGACTAATTGCAACAATTTTCGCATTATTGAGCAGTTAGTACAAAATTCAAGAATAAACTTAAAAAATAGAGGTTTCTTCAAATAATTAATTAGAAAAAATTATAAATAAGTGCTCCAGATGTTGCCCATTTTGATTGACACACGGCTCTATGCACTTTTGAAATGAGGTTTCTACTGTTCCTAAAATTGCCGTTGCGATAGATCTAAAAGCAGTTATTATCCTTTCCTTCATATTTTGTACTGTTGTTGGTGTGCTTTCATAAACAATTTCCTTCACGTATCCCCATAAAAAGAAATCAATTTTTGTAAGATCTGGAGATCTAGCAGGCCATTTAGTGGGTCCATTTCTTCCAATCCATTGAAGTGGTTAGGTATTATTTAAGTGGTCTCTAACTGCATTTAAATAATGTGGTGGAGCACCATCTTGCTGAAACCATCTGTGCTGGTTATCGACTTGCCTAAAAAAGTGAAGATTTTCCGAAGTAAAATAATGGAAATTGTGCCTATTAACAAATCCATTTTTATGAAAAGTTGCCTCATCAGTGAATAAGACATTACTGAAAGAGGTGACATCTTACATTTTATCTCTGGCCCAATTACAAAACTGTAGACGTCTTTGAAAATCGTCATCAGATAGTTCCTGGTGCATTTGAATATGATAGGCATGAAACTTATTGTTTTTAAGGGTCGACCAACAGACCGTCTATTTATTCTTACTAATGAGCTCACTTTTCTCTGACTAATATGGGTATTCTCTTCTCAACCATTGCCAGCACCACAGAACACTCATTTTCTTCGTTCACAACACGTTTTATTCTTTCACTTTTTTTATAATCGACATTTCCAGTTTACACAAATCTATTGAGAAGGTTTTGGAAGCTGCTAACATCAGGAATCCATCTTTCAGGATACCTTTGCTTAAAATTCTATTGGCAAGCAAACAATTTCTTTCTGACTCGCCCAAAACAAAAGTCATGTCTACGAATTTCGCTTTATTAAAATTTATTTTGTAAAACTCGACATATTTTCAATTTAATACAAATGATAACTGACGAACGATAAGTGCGATAAATGTTCGTTTGTAGAAGACAATTTATACTAAAGTGAGGTTTTATTGCTTGTCGAATAACGAAAACAGAAAAGAAATTTACAAAAAAATTTCAAATTTTAAAATTTTAAATACTATTTACCCACTTCAATGGATTGGAAGAAATTGTCCCAGTAAATGACCTCATTTCAAAAGTGCATAGAGACGTGTGTCAATCAAAATGGGCACCATATGAAACACTTATTATAATGTTTTCTAATGAATTATTTGAAGAAACCTCAATTTTTTAAGTTTATTCTTGAACTTTGTACTTATTACTCAATAAAACAAAAATTGTTGCAATTAGCCATGGGGGAAGTACTTACAAAAAATGTTCATTTTTCATTTCCAAATCACATTGTTGAAAAATATACATCCATTTGAAAAAATTGAGAAAATTCAATTTAAAAAGTTCTTAATTCAAAAATAATTTTTAGCAACCCTGTACACTTTTAGGAAGTAAAAATGGATCAAAATTATTAATTACATTTCTCGTAACTAGTAATCAAAGTTTTTCTTAAAACCCATAATTGTGATTTTGGCGATTTTTTTCAATATGCATCTGCAGATGGCATTATTTCAACAAAAAAATTCATTACATCCAAGTGGTTGGGAGATAGTTAATAATAATATAGGAATGAATAGAGTCTAGGCTATAGGCTTCAAAAAATGTACTGATACATATAGCATTCCATCTTAAAAAAAGGCACTTGATCCTGTAATTTCGTCTTGGCTTGCCTTGTATATTGAAAAATAATTTCCGGTTATAGACTTTTTTATCTAGTTTACTTGTATTTTTTTTTAATTTCTAGCTAACGTAGAACTCGAGATATCAGAGTCCGATGCACTATTGCCCCACCTTGTATAACGCATAAATGAAAGCACTTATGAAAAGTGTTATCGAACGCTGGCAGAAGTTGCAGAAAGAGGTTTTATTGTTTCTAAAAAATTAAATAATTGATGAGATATTTATAAGTATTACAAAAATCGTACAATTAGCGGTGCAAAAAAATATCTGTAAATTGTTTTTATTACTCTATGAACAAGATATCAGATTATATTATTTTAAATATATGAAAGAAATTTGTTTTTTAATGTTTCAAAAATATTTTATTAGAAACTCTACACGTGTTTCGGCTTTTTAGGCCTTTGTCAAGAGTACAGGGAATACTGAACAGTAAAATTTGTGTCCATTGCTTATATAACCACATCTGGTACCTACTATAAAACTATTGTAAAATATGTTTTTAAGTTGAATATTACTTTATTTTTTAAAAATTTTTACCGGCCACCATATTTTAAATAAAATAATTTAATATTTTATTTAAAATATGGTGGCCGGTAAAAATTTGTTGTTCATTCGTTAAGTTTTTGTTATTTTTAACAGCTTTACTTATTTCTATTCTGTTAAAAATAACAAAAACTTAACGAATGAACAACAAATTTTTACCGGCCACCATATTTTAAATAAAATAATTTAGATTTAAAAAATAAAGTAATATTCAACTTATAAAAACATATTTTACAATAGTTTTATAGTAGGTACCAGATGTGGTTATATAAGCAATGGACACAAATTTTACTGTTCAGTATTCCCTGTACTCTTGACAAAGGCCTAAAAAGCCGAAACACGTGTAGAGTTTCTAATAAAATATTTTTGAAACATTAAAAAGCAAATTTCTTTCATATATTTAAAATATTTAATGATGTTTCACAAGGAGCCAACCGCAGAATCAGTTCAGCAGATTATATTAGTTTCATAAACCTCAAAGTAAATATCTTTTGTAAACTCTATATTTAGCCTTTTTTGGCAATCTGATATCGGAAAATTACGGTTTGAAGAGAATTTATATATGTTCCATAAATA
Source organism: Rhamnusium bicolor (assembly GCA_029963845.1). Classification (NCBI taxonomy): domain Eukaryota; kingdom Metazoa; phylum Arthropoda; class Insecta; order Coleoptera; family Cerambycidae; genus Rhamnusium; species Rhamnusium bicolor. The sequence goes on along the minus strand of JANEYF010003719.1, from coordinate 185,458 downwards.
GTTCTCATGCTTATCTATTTTAGAATTCTCCCCAAAACGACCTAGGTTGCTTTACACAGTTTCGCCATTTTTTTTAAGACCAGCTCTAACACAAACGTATCGTTATACTGTCGCCGCCATTGTGATGCCGACAAAAAATAAAGTGAATTAAAATGTGTATTTAGGAGATTTTGGTCAATCTAATTATGCTACTTTGAATTTAAAACCACCATTTAGAGTAATCAGTCACTTACATATGTGTTGACAGGTTAAATCAACCAAATTTGTGTATCCAAGAAAAAATTTAGATTTTTTTTTCTAAAAACATCATTTTTGGGGCGCACTTGTTTTTTCGGCATACAATGTTCATATTTTACCATGAATTGGTCTGCGTTGACAAATTTTGGCACCACATTGCTCTTAAAATCTATTGAAATATTCACAATTTTAAAAGATGCAAAGTGTGAAAGCCTGACCCCTACACTTTGTATAAATATTAGGTGTGTTCTTTCTGAGATCTCAAGAGATTTTAGTAGAGCTCAGTTTGGGCAAAGTTTACAGAATAAATAATTCTGTAAACTTTGGTTTGGGCAAGGATGTTGTTATTTTCTTTAGTTATCTCATTTTAATATTAGCTGAGATTTCTCTGTACCTTCCTAACCGATTTGCACAACTATATTGTTACGACACTGGACTGTGCAGATTGAATAGATGGAACTAGAATTGTAAGCGAACGGCCGGGAAATAAAGCGACGGTGGGTCGATAGTCAGTCTTAAGTTGAAAGTGAACGAGTAAAGAAGAAATAAGAAAGACATTTAAGTGTTTAATTGTGATTATAGTTAAGACAGTCATTAATCTATTTTTGTTAATTATTAATTAGTTAATAAAGTAGTGGGTAAGTGTTAACTGTACGAATTTAGGAGTATAAGTGTTTGTGTGGATAGCAAACACGTAACAACTGGGTGTCGGAAGTGGACATTTTTGGAAAGTTCAAAAAGATACCACCAAAGACTAACAGTTGTTCTACAGTGTTCTTCTCGGGAATTAGTGGTGACACGAAGAATTAAACTACTGGACAGTGTTTGAGGACTATTTGTGGACCAAACGATGAGTTTAAAGTGGTTTTTCGAGAAGTTTCTAGAACATTCGATTTAGAAATAACAGCAGATACGCGAGTGCCGCTAGCGATAACGTGTTGTGAACTTAGAAACGACCTGCTATAAGTGAAAATTCTAGAACATTCGATTTGGAAACAACAGTTGATACGTGAATTTGTCAACGGGGACGTGTTATAGACTCAAAATAAGACTTATTAAATTAATGCAGTTTCGGGAAATTTCTAGAACATTATATTTGGAAACAGCAGGAGATACGTGAATTGTGTCAACGGGAACGTGTTATAGACTTAAAAACAAGACTAATAGTGATATTTCGTGAACGTTCTAGAACATTCCATTTTGTAATTAGTGGAAATAAGTAAATTTCGTCTACGAAAAAGTAATATAGACTCTAAATAAAGCTATCTAGTGTTGTTTCGAGATTTTTCTGGAACATTCCACTAGTAAAATAGACGTGATATCTACATTTTACGGATTTTGCAGTATAATAAACTTTATTCTGAACTGATTTACGTGTGAGTTAATGCCAACAGCAATAAGTATGGCTGAAAACCAAACACAGAACTTGCTTGCAACACTGTTGCAATAAATGGAGCAATCCAAAAAAATGATAGAAGAGCAAGAGAGAAGACGACAGGAAGAAAAAGAAGAACAAGAGAGAAGACCGACATGAAGAATAAGAAGAACAAGAGAGAAGCCGACAGGAAGAGAATGAAGAACAAGAGAGAAAACGCCAGGAAGAGAAAGACGAACAGAGAACAATAATGGAAGACTAGAAAGAAAAGGGCAGGAAGAAAAAGAATACTTAAGAAAAAATGATGGAGGGCCTGGAAATAAGGACATGAGGAAAGCGAAGATATCAAGAGAAGCCTAGTGGAACAGCAGGTAGCCATTTTCTCACTCACTGAAAAATTTAAAGGAAATGTTATTGAAAAAGTCAGTGAAGTCGCAGGGAGAGTTGGTGTAGTCGAAGGATAAGTCAGTGAAGTTAAAGAAGACGTCAGTGAAGTTAAGGGAAAAGTCAGCCAAGTTAAAGGGGAAATAACTGAAGCCAGAGAAGTAGCCCGACTCAAACAACAATTAAGAGGGAAAGGGTGGCCAGTTGGTACTGTCGTCTGGTACTAGGTTACAACCACCTTCCTTCGATGGTCAAGGTTCATGTCCTTGAAATTGAGGCTGCCTATGAGGATAAGACATCATCAGACCAGAGAGTGCGAACTGTGGCTGTGGAAGAGACCCCGCATATAAAACCATGCAAGTCGTATTAACTGAGTTACAACAGTTGATCACACAACTATTTACAATGATGAATTCCCAGACGAGACAAGAACAACAAAATAGCGGTAGCACGAATGGAGGTATTCGCTGTTATAAGTGTGACAATTGGGCCATATAACGAGGAACAGTCATGAGCTCAACATTCAAGATGTAATGTCCGAAGTACAAAAGACCATGCAACTACTGATAAACTCGAATCTCCAGCCGAGACAAAACCAACAGCGAAGTAATGGGAGACAGAATGAAGGAGGCATGCGCTGTTATAAGTGTGGCAGAATGGGCCATATTCAGAGTAACTGTCATCAGCGCAGCCCTGAGACGGTAAATGTCACAGCAATGGAAGAGTCGCAGGAAAACTGGCGAGCTGGTACTTCGGGGGAATATGCTGGTTAATGAAAATGCCTCTTTTAATAAGGTCATCTGGTCTTTCCAAAAAACTATGTCAGAAAGACTGCAAGCCTTGCCACCGTGAGGAATCACAGCAAGATGCACAAATGTTCCGAATGTGTGGACAAAAGAGTCGTTAAGGGAAGCGCAGTTGAACGATAAGGAAACTGGTCCTGTTCTGAAATGGAAAAAAGAGGAACCAGACCCGATTGAAAGGACATTTCAAATAAATCAGTGGGGCTGAATAAAGCTTTATGGGCACAATGGGGCTCCCTTAGAGTAGAGGATGGGCTGCCGAAGAGAGCGTCGGAAAGTCCAAATGCATTTGAGAAAGTTACTTTGAAATTGGTAATCCCCAAGTGTCACGTAGCAAAAGTACTTCAGCAAGTGCATAATGGAACGTCTGGCGGACATTTTGGTATCAACAAAACCCTGACAAAAGTAAGAGAACGTTTTTACCAGGTAAACAGTCGTCAAGATGTGAAGGCTTGGTGCTGCCAATGTGAAGTTTGTGCGGCAAGAACGGGGCCACAGATAAGAAGTATGGGCTCAATGGAACAATATAACGCCAGGGCTCCTTTTAGGTGAATTACAATAGCAAGTGACCGTATGAAGGCTCATTATGATCTTAATGCTAATTCAGGAGGGTACCAGGCGGGAGAGTTGGTTTTGCTATATAACCCAGAACGAAAGGAAAGCAGGTACACGAAGCTTCACCCCCTTGGAGAGGGCCGTGAACAGCCGAGATTGTTCCGAAAATGTGGCAGTCCAACAAAGTAATTTTTCTGAAATTTTGTAAGGTGGCACAAACTGCAGTCTAAACAACTTTTTCTAATGAAATTTTTTCATATCTTATATCATATAATTAGTAGTGATGATTTTTATAAATTGACTTATAAAACACAACTCATTTCTGCCATTCCAAAATTCGACAATTTGTTGTTCGATTACACCTCTTGTTACATATATCATGGGACATTATTTATGTGTAAAGCTGCCAGGCTTTTACGATCCACGCATCCCAATATTATTTATATAACATATGTCTTGACCATGCCTTGCAATCTGTACTAATGCCTTGAACACAGTACAGGAGATATCATGAAATATTAAGACACTAGAGGTATGCATTTTAATTTGTTCCGTATAAATACTTGTTATTGTCTCATCCCATGTGCCGGCTCTGTAAGCACGGAAATTGTCCGATGTCTATCGACTACCTTAGGGAAATATATCACTTTTCAGGGCCGGCAGTAATATTAAAAAATCATATTTTTTAAGAGCCTTTATAGTAGAGGGTGTTTCACTGAGGACGGACCAACCAGCGCAGGGTGATAGAGGACCTCAATACGCAAAAATTTGACCAGCATTTATTGCATTATGCGAAATTTGTTAGTTTAGGAGTTTAGAGTCATGACGCCAGTACTAATTAGTACTTGCGTCATGAGTTTTTTTATGAACGTAGTCCAATAGTGGGCCCATCATCCTGAGAAATATTTTATTATTGAAATTGAAACTCTTTGGACAAAGAAAATTTTTTTAAAACCAAAATTATTCCTTAACTTTACAAGACTAAAAAAATTAAATTTAGAAACAATTTTAGTAACCACCTTAAAAATGTCTCTACTTTACTGGCAATCAACCCGACAAATTTCATTAGCCCCATGACCACATCGAAAATTTTAAATTTTTTGCAAACGGCGAAAATCCCGCTTTTTAATTAAGAAGCAGAAAGTATCGTAGGTGAGGCCCGCAATAAGTTGAAATGATGGGCACAACTTAGGACAACGACACAAAGGAGACCATGCACTGACAGGTAGCCAGTCGCTCATTTGTGGCTGCAATTTAAATGCCTCAAGGACCCGCGTTTACAAGGCGACAGACAGTATTGCCAAAGTTTACTGTAAACTTTGGTATTACCACAGATGCAACTATATTTAGCTAGCTGCGTGGAATTCCCTACCCAAGGAATGTAAAATATTAAAATAATAGAGGATATTTCTTCCTGCGGCAACATCTTCCATCCTCTATTATTTTACATTCCTTGCGTAGAAAAATACACGCAGGTAGCTGTAGTGGCCTCCGCAGCAAATGGCAATATTGTCTGTCGCACAGGCAAAGAGAATATACTTGTATTCTCTTTGGCACAGGTCGAATCGTGGACCATATGCCAGGTCCACATTACAAAGTAATGTGTAAAATTCGTGAAAATTATCTGCGCGGTTTTACAGTGCCTCCAGTTATAAATTGTTTCGTCAGCATTTAAAAGTTATAAAATAATAATAGCAAAGATTAATGATTTATAAATAAATAATACATAATACAATTATTTAATTATTTAACGTTATGTATGATACATTTTTAAAATAAATGTTTATTTTTCTAATTTATCTACTGTAAACGACCCAATTAGAATGTTTTTGTCCAACTTTACACGAAAAATATACTTTTAGGACCGGTTTTTACACCTCCTATTAAACTATTTGACAAATAAGTTTCGTTTCCGAATAAAATTGTTAAACCAGTAAAATAATAGTTACTATTTATCTTTTTTTGCACAACATTTATTCCATATGAGAATATACTGCCCTGTGATGTTTTAAGCAAAAGTAGAGATTATATAATTAATATAAATCTGTTTGGTAACTAACAGCCCTACCAGAAGATGAATATATACAGGGCCTTATACAAACAATTATTGTTATTGATACAAACTGTATCCAAGGAAACTGTTTATCAAATAAATTTAACAGGAGATGGAAAGAGGATGGTATTTAACAGGAGATGGAAAAACCCACGGTTCATAAATCGTGGGAAGGAACCGGCCCTTAAGATACAGAAAGTGAATGGAACATTATAGGTAGGTTTGTTAACGCCGTTTTACACGATGCAATAAATTTCACAATAAATTGCGCAATATTTTATTGCATCGTGTAATATCCGAAATTGTTGCAATTTTAAGTTGGCAAGAAATTATGCAATAAATTGCGAAATTAGAGAAGGTTCTATTTTTCTGGCAATTTTTATGCAATTTCAGTGGTACCAACACTGAGGCTTTAAGACAAAATTACAAAAGCAAGTGACAGGACAAAACGATTAATATATTGGTTTTTAATTTATTTTTGTTCACTCCTGTTCCCGCCTGGTGTTCCATTTTTAGGTTATGTTTATACACTTCTGTCTTCTGTTTTGTTTAGTAGAAATAGAAAATGGAATTATCAGTTGGCAGTATGAAAAATTGTGCAATAAATTGCATCGTCTAAAAACCCCAAGGTCAAACTGCCAGGTTCACAATTTCTTGCGACAATAAATCGCACAATTTATTGTAAAATTTATTGCATCGTGTAAAACGGCGTTTAGTATATCAGTCAAATCCAGGTTGAAACTATCACAATTTGACAAGTACTTAAAAAAGATTATTAAAAAATATGGCACTGCTTTATAAGGCATAATGACTAACGTTTCAGACTGTTTTTGACTGCTCAATGAAAAGAATTAAGTACTGCTCTAGTTTCCCAATGGAATTTAAAAAGGTACCCTGACCTCAAGTCCTATTTGACCGACACAAAAATATTAATTTTACACTCAGTGCGAACTTGTTTTAGCAATGGAAAACGCTATCAGTTTTAATATTCTTATTCTTCTGCTCTTCTGTGAGCACAGAAAATCAAAATTTTCTAACCTAACCTCAATAAATACTTCGTAAAAGTGTCTTTCTGTTCTGTGGTAAAAGTGTTTAAAATACTTTGTAGTAATCATAGATAAATATTATAGTAATCAAATTTGGATTATAAAGATTATTATTAATAATGGCTGTGAATAAATATATGCATCCTCGAAATATTTACAGATCTCCACCGAATTTTAAACAATTGGCTCTCGATTTTCCAGAATTCAAACCATTTGTAAAACAGGACATCACAGGGAAAGTTACATTGGATTTTAAGGACCTTAAATCTCTCCGTGCTTTATCTTCTACTCTCCTTAAAAAAAGATTTTGGGCTAGATGTAGAAATGCCTTTAAATAAACTTATACCAACTATTCCATTACGTTTGAATTACATTTTATGGATAGAAGATTTGTTGAGCCTTACCGAGCAATCTGAAACTGTTAAAGGAATTGATATTGGTACAGGAGCATCATGCATTTATCCACTATTAGCAGCAAAAAAGAATAAATGGACGATGATTGCCACAGAAAAAGATAGAGAAAGTATTATTTGTGCAAAAGATAATGTAGAAAAGAACTCTTTAGGAGAGTTGATAAGAATTGTTGAAGTTAAAGGAGAAAACTTGTTGCAAGGGGTAGTTGATGAAGAAGTATACGATTTTTGTATGTGCAACCCACCATTTTTCTCAAGCACACAGGAATTACACCCATTTTTTAAGTCAAGAAAATCCAGTAGACCTCATCCAAAAAAATGCTTTCTGTGCTGCAGTTGATGAGGTTGTGTCGAAAGGAGGCGAAGTGGAATTTATAACAAAGTTAATAGAAGAAAGTAAAAAGCTAAATAGGAATATTAAAATATATTCTTCAATGATCGGACATAAATGTAGCTTACCACCATTAAAAAAAGCATTAAGGGAAGTAAATGTGACGAGTTTTAATGAGACCTATTTTTGTCAAGGAAACACAACAAGATGGGGATTGGCCTGGACATTTTATGATAACTTTGATTTAAAAAAAAGTTTTGGATCCTATAAAACAAATATCTAAAAGTACTAAAACAAAACATCCACTTATATTTCCACTATCTGTAACCAGTAATGATTTTTCCATGAATTTTGTTAGTGACAAATTGTTGATAATGTTGAAAGAACTTCAAATGGTTACTGAAGAAGTCACAAGAAATAAGAAAGTTCTTCGTTATTTCGTAACTGCTTTTTCTAACACGTGGTCTAATCAGAGAAGGAAAAGAAGAGAAAAATAAAGATAAGTCAAGGGGAATTGACCAGTTGTGAAATAAATTGTTCTGTAGAAAATAATGAAAGCATTATGGAGGAACCTGGGGAAGAACATTCCAACAATTTAACAGTCTTCAATAATAATAATGATTCTGGAGTAAAATCTCCAGGAAAACGAATGCATAATGAATCTTTTGATGGTATTTGTATGAAGAAACTAAAAATTTCAGCAGGAAATAGTGATATTGCAACAGTGTTCTTTAAATTTATGATAGCAATTAAAATGGATGAATCGAATATATCTTTGGAATTAGATTGTATAGAGGAAAGTGATAACAGAGAATATTTGCATCAAATATTACAATATATTAAAAACAATTTAAAAGTTTAGTGTCTAGTTTTTAACAGTTGATATTTCGTTATTAATAAATATTTGTTTTGCAAAATAAATTGTTTTAATTTCCAAATTTTTGTCGATATTAATATGTACATATTTCATAATATACAGCAATTTTTCAACAATTTTTGAATAACAAAACAACTTGGAATAGTTAGAAAATATGTTGTAACATGAAACAAAAAAAAAAAATGGAATATGTTCATATTAAAATTATTTTTATTTATTTGAAATAAAAAAAATTTAAGTTTTGTATTAAAATTTTACTAAAAAAATTATTGCACAGAACTAAAGAAAGTTAAATTTGAGATTAAATTTCCTAATCCTGGTATATCCTTTTAAATTTTTGTCCACGTATAACCCTAAATAAAAAATTGGATTACTATGGAATTCTAAACCAAAAAAGTGGAGCCTAAAAATTGTTGGGAGCCTCATGCTCAAAAACCAATAATAAATTTTTGTTGTCTATTAATATGAGAATTATAAACAATAATTGTAGGCATTAGGTAAATTTTATTATCATTTAAAACTTAATCCTGTTAAATTATTAATTGACAGGTTGCCATCTACATTTCCTAATGAATAAATTTGCTTGAGAATCTTTCTAACAATATCTATCTACAATGCAAGTGGTGAATGTATATATTTCATGTACTTAAACATTAGATTTGTGCAATTTGTCACTTATGTTTATAGAAAATTATGTTGTTCAACTGAATGTTTATGAATCTATTATTGATGTCGCAAGAATGAGGGCAAGAAAAGTTTCACTTTAACAAGTCTTTGCAGATCATTCGTTAGTAATTATGATGCGGAATTTATTGCGATTTTTTACATGCGAATGTGATTTTTGCTTTCAAACCAGAATATGTCTTATTTTTTTTTTCTAGTACCTGAGAATGCTTTTCATTTCTTCATCTTATTTTCATGTGTTCGTTCATGTTTTGGTTTATTTAAAAATAAAAATGTGCCAATTTTCTGCTTTGTTCAATCTAGTAATTTATTTTTATATAGATAAATCTTCTGGTAAACCATCTCAGAATAATATTTTAATTATTAGTAGGGGCACTAGGTGGCCTCTCGATCAGGTTGTGCCCGAGGCCCTACAAAATCATGATCCGCCACCAAATAAAATTAGAAAAAAACTAAGTCTAACATAAAAATCACCGCACGAAAAAGTGTCACGTGATCTAAAGGAGATTTTCTGTGGAAACTTCCATTTAAGCAGACTTTAAATGAACAGGGATTTAAAGCGTTCAATTTATTTCAGTATCAGTTGTACATTTTTCTCACATCCATGATCATTTTACCGGTAAAAAAATGTTTTTAAATAACAGTTATGAATTTTAATTAAAATTTGTGTAAATCATACATAATAACATAATTTATTACATCAACATAAAAACTAATGAATTAAATGAGCAAAAAACTGTATAAAAATATATTTTGTAATGAGAAATTACATATCATTAATTACTAATAACTAAAATTCCTGTTCCATATTACAAGTACTACTACATTAAAATAGTTTGTACAATTCATAATGTTTATATTCCTCTATTCTATTCTACTATGCACTTCAAATTTCAAATAATGGAGATGGTAGTAGTTCTTTTTTCATGCACAGCTGCCGCAACATAAAGGTTTCTAATCTAAATTTTAAATAATTTTTTTCGCAGCTTGGCTGCTGGACGATATGTATATGTTTACTTGATGAAATTAATGCACAGGTTATGGGGAGGGAAGTAATTGATTGCCCACCTTTAGATTTTATTCGTTATAGAAGAGAGGATACACATCTTTTGCGATAGCTATACATAATCATTTTTTTAAATTATATACTTAAAAATACACCATTCTCATATATTTTATCTCCTGATGATGCCCATGGACATTTTAGATATCATTGGGTTGCACGTTATGTGCATATTTTAATAATGGTTGCAGAAGCATTTAAATTATACTGTAACAACCTAAATGGCATTTTATTAATTATGAAAATTTCACTTATTTTCAAAACGATGTGTGACCTAGGATAACATCTTTCGCTTGCAAATCATCCCCAAAAATTTTAAATTTAAAGTGCAATTTCAATAAACTTCAAATTCTAACCTAGTACTTTTCTTAAAAATTAGCGACATCAATAAACATATAATATATTTAACATTTTAAATATATACAATAAAACTTTACGAAATTATCACATTTTAAAATTAAAAGTTTGTTTAAGAGGTACTGACTTAAATATGAATTAATACAAAATGTTAATAGATGCTACAAATAACTTTGCCAACATCCTCCATTGACATTTTTCATTTTTGATATTAAGATCATTTACATAAATTCAACAAATTATTTATAATTGTTTCATAAAAAAGATCAAACAATTTCAATATATTTACTTAAACAAAACTACTTATTTATATTTGGAAAAATTGGGAATAGTATTATAAAACATATGAAATTTGGTGATGTTTCTAATGTTTTTTTTTTTAATAACCTACCAAAAGTCTATTTTTGGTAGATGTGTTATACCAGCCATATTAGAAAAATTACATCTAATTCTACCAAATTAAATATTTTACATTCAAATCTTAAAATCTGCTTTTCAAACAGGATTAAAATTTTATTCGTATTAATAAAAATCAGTTTCTGGTTTTAAAGCCTTAAAAATGTGCTCCACAATGTGTACCACTACCAACGTCGAGTAATGGTATACTATACAGGTGCATACTGGCAGTAGTACATCACTGTTAAAACAATTTTTTATAAGTTTTATATGATTATAATTTCAATAAATTTGCCAGTAGAGTTGGGAGCTTTTTGTAAGTTATGTAACGTTTCAGCCAAATATCATCGTTTTAATTACAAATGGAGCAGCAAGAATATTATTCGCTTTGTTCGTAGAAACAATTTGTAATAGTTTCACGACAATAGAGATGCGATTATTATGAAAGTTCTGCATTAAAAAAGCACACCTCTACCAATGTGCGCATGCTTCTGACAGTTTCAAATGGATGGAAACTGCTCTATGGACAAACCTATTGTATATATTTGGCAAAGTAAAAATTTCTTTTAAAATATAGCGTTGCCTAGAAGTCAAAACCTTGTCACTAAAGGTTTATTCATTTTGAGTTACGAGTGTTGCAAAATAAATTATTTTCGTCGTACACCGATTGCAATAACTCTTTTATCACGATATTGTGAATATTACATGCCTAGCTTAAAATTCAAAAGCTTATATATCGAAATTAAGATTGCAAACCTTATATCTCCACATGTTTGTGCTTCCTGAAAAACAGTGTTTATTTACTTTTAGGGGACGACATGACAGGTACAATGGCTCTCTTCGTGACTAAATAAATAATTAATTTAAAAAAAAGAGAGTCGATTTGATCTAATATGACTGGTCTATTAACTAACATATTAATGGTTAAAATGCACTATTTCATTTCATCCTCTTCAAAAAACTTTTTTTTTGGGTGTATATATGACGATCTTTAAAAAATAAATTTACATAACACCTGACAAGAGAAAAATGATTTATTTAGAAAAACATTAGAGATGTAAGTAAATATTTACATTCTTTTGTAATAATTATTGGCTAAAATTATTATATTTAAGAGGCACATCTATAAAATGCAGATATATTGAAGTTTTAAAAATAAAATTAGTATCTTTATCTCCCTGAAAATTTTTAGTAGACATGGGTATTAGAATTTAAGTATAAGTATAAATATAATGAGACAAAACATGTTTTTCTTTTTGCTGAAAGATCTTCATGTAATTATTTAAGAATATGTTAAAAATTTAGAATTCACATAAGAATCTTTCAAATAAATACTAAGTAATATATCCGGCTGTCCTCTGCAAAAACATTATCTCTGTAAATCCAAACTACTCAAACAGGGATCGAACCCGCGACCAGGGTGAGAGGCAAACGTCCTTACCACTCAACCACAAAGTTATAAATGTCTTCAGAGACTTCATTCCAGTAAAGAGCTAATTATATTCACTAGTTTTCATACAAAACAGATGAAATAATTGATATTAGTATGTCTCATAAAAACGACAACACATTTGGAAAGTGTTTATTTTGAATTTAGTTTTCATTTTTGAATTCCAGGTAGATAAGGATAGTACGTTATAAAGCTAGTTACGTAAGGTTACATATTTCATAACATATTTTAACCAATAGTACCAAATCACAAGCATGTATTCCTCTCTGACATGTTAGACAAAGATTCTTTAAGTTTACTAATAATGTAAACTATAAAATCCATTAGAACATTTAAAGAATCCCTACAGGTATGCTTAATTTGTTTTCCTCACATATTTCTCTTTCTGAAGAAAATGAATGTATACATGCAATGATTTTATGAATTTGAGGCTTCAGTTTATAATATATGAACTTAATGAGTTCAAATTCCATCCATGGTATATGGGTTACGCTGAATAATTTTTACAACTGCTGTATAAAAATAATTAAAATAGGCAAATATGCCAACATAACAGCATATTACCCCATTTAGACATTTTTTAAATAAATTAAGAGGTATTATTAATATTATCATTACTTGTGCCTGCAGAGGAATTGTCTTCAAACAATTTTTGAAAATTAACACCTTCAAATTTTGATGCATCAACATTATTAGATGCATGTGCAAGAAACAATTCTTTCAAAAATCCTAGTTCTTTTGTAAGAGTTTTTACTTTTTCTTCTAATACAGTATTCTCATTTCGCAACTCACTGACTCTGTTAACAGTTTCTTGGGTCTTTTGTTTCGACTTTACTCTGCTACGCTTCACAGCCTGTAATAAAATAAAAATAAATAACCAAATCAAGAATCAAATTACAAAAATAAAAACAGCACAACTTATTTTGATAGTGGCTACTGTAATTATTGCATACCAAATTATTTCTGTCTCTTCTTTTTCTGTATTCGTCCGAATCTTCTCCCGATTCTGGCCCTTCTTTCTTCACCCGACCCCTTCTAGGCATATTTCTGTTTAAAAAATATTAGTAATTAAATAATTGTTGCCGAACGGTTTTTACTACTTACTTATTTTTCTTATAGATACAGGTAGTGTACTTAGTTTATGAAGAATATTGGCTTTTAACAATTTTAATAAAAATAAATAATTAACCATTTACACATCAAACATATGTCAAAATCTCTTCTGCTTCTTCTTATTGGACTCCACAGCACAGACATATCAGGATAATTTTCGCGACATAACAGGTATGTAGTAAACGGTTACTAGTGGTATCACCCCGTCCGCATATAAGCATTCCTTACAGTCATACGGAAATGGCAGTATTTCTAGCAATTTTATTGGCCGTTTTAAGATAGCGCAGGGCATGCGCAGTTACATGACATTTTAAAGTATTAAATCCTTTTGGAATCAGTTGTCAGCTAGGAGCTCGATAGACGATAGAGAAGATACTCGCGTGCTACGCGGTAGGTCCAGGGTTCGAATCACCAACTTGTTATTTTTTTTTTTTTTTAATAAGTATTTTTTAGTTCGTTAGTAAGATTTATATGAAGATTACATTTTTCCTTGCCCTTTATTACATTTTTTTCCTTGCCCTTTATTATAGTTTGTTTATTTTCACGGTGCCGAATTCCCCTTTAAAAATGATATCTGATGAGCACGCCATGCCGTGGCCTTGAAACGGCCAATGAAATTGCTAGAAATACTGCCATTTCCGTATGACTGTAAGGAATGCTTATATGCACCCCGTCCACAATAGTAACACACCGAAGATCTCTGGTAACAAACGTATACATACATTGAGGTACTTACCCTGGGCAGAGACAACCATCCTGGGTATGTGCTCTGGACCTGTGTACGTTGTGATTAATAAAATTGCTATCTTCATTACATATTCTCCTAATTTACCGGTGTCGCGAAAACAATATAATATATTGTATTTAATATAGAGAATTACGATAATTTTAGTGGTATGTACTGAAATCATACCTCTGCAATTATCATAATTACCTAATTATGTTGCTTTCGTGGAGCGGTAACACCAAATACGTCATTCATTGGTGACTATTATGTAAGCTTTACAGGGGGTGGTGAAAAACTATATAACTTACTTCAGAAAGTACAGAGCCTTCATAAATAAACGTCGTGAACGTTAACGGGCTACAAGGAAGAAAACTTGAAGTGGAGGAACTCCTAGCCCGGTACGACATAGACGTGTTGGCACTACAGGAAACGAAGATGACGCCGCTGAAGCCAGCCAACTTCCCTGGCTACCATGTCTACAGGAAGGACTACGCTGGACCAAGGCCCATGAGAGGAGTAGCCCTGCTGGTAAAGAAGTCGATCGATCACCATCCAATCGTGCTGCCGGACATGGAAAATCTGGAAGCCACCGCCGTAGTAGTGTCAACGGCACGAAATGGCGACATTCAAGTGGTATCCTGTTATCAGCCGCCCCGATGCCGGATCCTGGACACGGACCTGGATGCAATATTCCAGGACCAGACTCAGGTGCTTGCCATAGGGGACCTGAACGCCAAGTCACAGGAATGGAACAGCAGAGTCACCAACACTCTAGGACGAGATCTGCTGAGATTCCTGGGACGACACGCTGGCAACATGCAGGCACTAGGACCGGACGAGCCGACGCACGACAATGGGATCCACCGACCGGATGTGCTGGACATCGCTATAATGAAGGAAATGACCCTCAATGCGGAAATCTCTACCAGGACGGAAGGTTCCACCGAGCATAATCCGATCTTCTTGGACCTAGGAGAGAAGGATGATGTGGACACTGGGACCTTCATCAAAAGGAGGACAGACTGGGAATTGTTCCGTGCAGCACTGCAAAGGAACATTGCACATATTCCCAGGATTGAATCCGAGGAAGATGTGGAGAGGGCCATCACCTCCCTGGAAAACCAGATCCAGGAAGCGATGGAGGAAAGCACTACAGAGACAGAGACCAGAAGGGCACCAACGCCGATGGCAAACCTCACGGAGGACCTCAGGCAGCTGATTCGGGACAGACGAAGGACGAAGAAAAGGGCCCAAATGACTAGACTCCCTGAGGACAGGCACGCGTATAACACGCTGAACAGGAGAGTCAAAGCTGCCCTCCAGGAACACCGTCAAGAAGGATGGCAGCGTCACCTGGAATCACTGGACCCACAGGACAGGAGCATCTGGAACACCCAGCGTGCTCTGCGGAACAGGCCGAAACCAAAGTCCCCAATCCACGGAGAGAATGGGATTGTCTACACTTGCCAGGAAAAAGCTGAAGCATTCGCGGACAGCTTGGAACTGCAGTGTAGGGAAAACCAACTCGATGATGAGGACGAGGACTGGGTTGATGACGTGGAACGCAGAGTGCGTCGGATGCTCCGCCTGCCAGACGATGATCACATCCGTCCGACCACTCCAGAGGAGGTCAAGGAGATTCTAAGGAGCTTAAAGCCGAGAAAAGCTCCTGGATGTGACAAGATCGGAAACATCGCCCTCAAGAAGCTACCCAGCAAAGGGGTGGCAGCCCTGGTGAATATCATCAACGGGATCTTGAGGCTCAGATACTTTCCGGACAGGTGGAAGAAGGCCGACGTCATAGTCATCCCGAAGCCAGGTAAGGAACTACTCTTCCCTCCTCTTACAGGCCCATCAGCCTACTCTCAGCTGTGAGCAAGGTAGCCGAGCGCGTCATCTTGAGAAGAATAGAAGAGGAAACCGAAGAGCTCCAAATCATCCCGGATGAACAGTTCGCGTACAGGACTGGATATAGTACGGAACTCCAAGTGCTCAGGATCACCGAAGAAGTCACCAAAGGTTTCAACCAAAGACAGGTCACGGCGGCACTACTCCTGGACGTTGCGAAGGCTTTCGACAGGGTCTGGCACGATGGTCTACTAGCTAAAATGATGAGTATGGGTTATCCCATTGCACTCGTCAAACTAGTTAGATCATACCTGCACGGAGACAGATGCGAGTGAAGATCAGGGACTGTGTGTCCACGTATCGACCGATGGAAGCCGGAGTCCCCCAAGGCTCTGTGCTGTCACCCCATCTGTTCGCTGTCTTCACCTCTGATCTCCCAAGAGCCGAAGGCACCGCAATGGCACTCTACGCGGACGACACGGCCGTCACGGCCAGATCCTGGAGTGCGAGAACAGCCACCAGAAGACTCCAAGAGGCAGCCTCTCTTCTGGAAGAATGGTGTATCAAGTGGAAAGTCGCAGTCAACGCGGAGAAAAGCCAGACGATTCTCTTCAGGAAAGGACGCAAGGAAACCCCCACAGGACACGTCTCCATGTTCGGCGAGGACATCCAATGGCACGATTCCGTCAAGTACCTTGGCGTAATCATGGATAAAGGCCTGACATGGAGACAGAACACCGAAGCCATCGTGGTAAAGGCCAAACGGACGAGAGCTCTCATCTACCCGATGGTAGGGAACCAGAGCAGGCTCAGTCTGAGGAACAAGCTTCTGCTAGTCAAAGCACTCATCAGACCACAGCTGACCTACGCCTCCGTAGCATGGGGATACCAAGCGAAGACCTATCTGAAGAAGATCCAAGCCGTGGAAAACGTGGCCATCAGGACAGCGGTGGGCGCACCATGGTACGTTAGAAACGCTGACATCTTCAGGGACCTGGAGTACACACCAGTCACCGAAATCATCCGGGATAGAGCGAAGAAACTGTACACCTTAGCTGAGGAGCACAGGAACCCGCTGATCAGGGAGGCCACCTCCTATGATCCGGCCGACGCACCGAGGCACAAGAGGCCGAAGGTACAGTTACTGGATAACGGGTAAGTATAACTAATCCTTTCCTTACAGATGGACCAAACCCACTGAAAAGACATGACACGACCAACCACCCTCCCACAAACCTTGCGGGCGCCGGTCAGTAAACCGACCAGTGCCCGTTGTCCCCTGGCTCCGTGAAGGACGAAAGTGCTAAGAAAGCACTTAGGCCTTCACCTCCTAAAGCTACACAGTTCATCCTCACCTTGTCCGATGATCCAGATGACAATGTGTCAATTGCCACTTTGTGTACTGGCAGTCAATCCCAAGTCACAGAATATCCACACAGTCCCTGACAGACAGATGACTACCCCCGGGGGTGACAAGCTGGCGAAGAAAGAAGACGAAGACAGAAGAGCGCCAGAAGAGGCCCTAGCCAGCAGGGTTCATCAGCCAGGACCCAGGGAGGTTGACCGAAATCTTCGGCACCCGCTCACATTTGTGAGTGGGGCCGTTCGTAAAGTAAGTTAACCCGCCCTGCACGAGGCCGGTCCAGGTCTACAGCGATGACTAGGGCAAAAAGGCAATAGTCCTGCCTGGCCCTAGCATCCGAGACCGTCATCATGCCAAATGGGATATTGGCACGTGAACAGTTGGTCTTAGTCTTGGTAGTACCAGATGAGGATTATTGCACATGCGTATGTGTCTAAGGAATAGTTTTCAACCATATTTTGCTAATGAAACGATTCGACGAGGCTGTTAAAGGTAACGTACACGTGTTGCACGATTATTTATGAAGACCTGTTAGTTACTTATGGTAAGCTTGCCTTTGTAAATACGATTTTTTTTTACTTATTTAACGTCGGCTTATTTCCGCTACCAAAGCCAGTCACCAATGCTAGGAAATAAGCTCATTAATGTTTGTATAAGCACTGGCGAACGTGTGTTGACATAACACAAAAAGTCATGTGTTAAATCTGACCATAATAACGTTGTGGTCGCCCCAAAATATCTAAAACGAATAAAGCTATACATAAAGATGTGACACTTGAGAGTAACTTATTTTCAAGAGAGATAAGAAACATCCTAGCAATTTAAAAATTATTAAAGCACCGATGTATAATCTCGGTACAAGAATATCTGGTTTATCTTGTAATCTCGGTGCATTAAAGGCGTTAATACATATATGATTAAAGTGCTATCTGTGGGTACTGCGCATGTGCAGTATTGTTTTATGTTACTTTATAAATCTTGATTGCTGATTGGTGAAATCACACACAAGAAATGTCTATTATGAAGAAAATGTATAAAAGATATTTCTCATTAGGTGCGTTCTTTCTAACTGAAATCTCAATTAATCTAAGTAATTTTACGGTCACGGAGGCGACATTAAATGAAATTATATGGTTTTATTTATGCAGTGTAACCATAAAACAACTTAGATTAGCTGAGATTGGTGGTAGTAAGAACGCACCTATTATGTATGTTGTTCACAAAATGGGTCACTTTCCTACCTTTTTAAAGGGACGAGGTCACTGAAAACAGTAGCAAGAGATCAAATAATGCCGCCGGAGTATCGTACCTTTATTAATCCTTTGCCAGTGATTAAATTAACCAGCTTTTAATCCGGTAAATAAATAAAGAAGCTATAATAGATTGTGATATCTTTCTGTCGTCTGACGTATGACATTTGCTGTTTTGTTATCAGAAGTTTGACGGCGTTGACGTATACAAATGAAATATTTTGCATATCTGCAAATTGTTTATAAAAATTACTGATAACAATGCTTAATCTAGTATATAAATCAAGTTATGCGTTCGTTTTGTTTTATTATGTTATCATACCGCTTGGATATTTGACGAAGTAAGTACAGAAGGTAAGTTTTTTAACTTATGAAAAATTCCATGTTTTATATTCAATTTGTGTTAATTTATTAATTTTTTGCTTGTAGGTGGTGGGTGACGGTTGAAATTGAAAAAATGAAGTGTAATAGCACAATTTTGGTAACAGGGGGTGGCGGTTATGTAGGATCTCATACAATAGTAGAATTATTGAATAATAACTATTCCGTAATAGTTATAGATAATCTTGTCAATTGCTACGCTGTTGAGGATGACATGCCAGAGGCCTTAAAGAGGGTTGAAAGATTAACAAAAAAATCTATTACATTCTACAATGTAGATATCGGGGATAGAGAGGCCTTGGATAAAATTTTTAAAACTGTATGTTTAGTTTAATAATATAATAATTGTCACTAACAACACATTAAATTTTAGCACCAAATTGATTCTGTCATTCATTTTGCAGCTTTAAAAGCTGTAGGAGAATCTGTGCAGATTCCTCTAGCATATTATCAAAATAATGTTGGTGGATCCAGTATACTTTTTGAGGTCAGTTTAATGACTATTAATGCAGCTTTAATAACCCTACTAATTTTAGGTCATGGCTAATAATGGTGTAAAAAGTTTAGTATTTTCTTCTTCTGCCACGGTTTATGGTTCTCCACAGTTTTTACCTATTACTGAACAGCACCCTACAGGTCAAGGATGTACAAATCCTTATGGAAGAACAAAATACTTCGTTGAAGAGATTTTAAAGGATGTTTGTGTATCAGACCCAGTGAGTATTTTGTAAATCATTTATTTAATAACGCACAAATATGCTCATTAATTTTTTACATATGCCTATGAGACTGTCAGCTTAATTAATTAAATTAATTGATTAAAAAAAACAGATGATGGAATTAAAATCAGTTTCAGGCCTCATACACTTATTAAGCTCCCCATATTATAATTATTTATTATATTTTAATATGTAATCTTTAAATAATCATCTCCCAAGTGTTTTACAATCTAATCTCTATAGGAAAATGTGGATCACTGTATATATTTGAGTAAGCAGTTTTTGAAGACCTTTAAATCTTTTACCTAATAATATAAAAATCCTTTGTGCTATAATGCTTAAATAGTTTATTATAGACTATATTTTTTATTTTAATATTCGAAACTTTTAAATTATAGAAGAAAAAAATATGGTAATAATTTGAAAGGCCAGTTTACATACAGGTTAGGTTATTGTGAGTGAGTCCTTGTGGACCCTCCACTGCGGCCATCAACAGGCCTATTGTGGCTCTAGTTTACATAAAACAAAAATATTTAAACCTTGATACTATAATATTTTATTCCATGATCTTTTATAATAAATTTTTGGTATATTATATGAGAAAGTCCATAAATTTTTTTGGAAAAATTAAATGTTTTTTTCTCATTCACATTTGGTTTATATGAACACAGATTGTTAGTTTATTTCATGAATAAAAATAATTAAAAAGACATTTAGGGATTTTTCTTGTCTTTTTGAAAAAATTGTGTTTCGAGTTAAAAATTTGTTGTGTTGCTAATTGTATGTCAACATGATAATGAAATTGTCTCATTTAATTCAATATAATTTAAGATATGACCTTTGATGAAATTTGCTGCCTTCTTTATTGATATTTATTACAAATAGTTATAAACAATTTGATGTTAAACATTATTTAACTTAAATAATACGTGCATTTTAGTGTAACATTCATATAAGCACATAACCATTTTAAAGTATTTGTTTAGTTATCATGTTTTAATAATTAATAACTTATTTCAATTTTTTAAAGAAAGATACTACTTGAAAATAAATATAATATTTGATATTTTACACTTTTAGTTATTATAATGTGTTGTCAGTCTCTTTTGTTTACTTGGCCTATTCAAGAAGGATGAAGAAATTGCTGTTAAGAATTTTGTGTTACGTCATTCATTTTATAGTAATAATTATGAGTAAACATTTTAATTTTTTGTAATTCTTAGAGGAAGATAAAATAATTAAAGGTATTTAGCCACATAGACATTAAAAAGAAAAAATATTCATTAACTAATATTTTATTTTAATTCCTAATTATGACATTTATAAAGGTCAATGTCTGAATAAATTAATCTAAAGATTACAAATTGATATATAATTATATTGATTTCATCAAGAAAATGGATGTTAATATGTTACATTAATGAATGTTAACAGAAACTTATTTTGAACAGTTACTGTTAGAATACTATATTTAATAGCTTTCAAACTGGTCAAGCTACTTTTAGAGTTACTACCTTACTACTATAATTAAATTTAACTGTGCTATGGTCTTAATGGAATGTTTTTATTTTAATTTAATTTCAAAATTTTAAAATCTGATATTAAAAAAACGTTAATGATTAACTGAAAATAAACCTCTCTGTGTATGTTAGATATAAAACATATTTATTTATTCTAAAAGTAAATTTATATAAGTATATTGTATAAATATAACAGTCTAAAAATATAAAGAAAAGATGTGTTCACTGAGTGAAATGAAACAGCTTATTATCACATTTTAATACATATATTTTTACAAAATACATAAAGAAATGCTAATTTTTCCACCAACATAGGGACTTTGCAGGTTCTAAATCTAGTTTAAAATAAGTTAAATATTTCTACAGGTATTCCCTAAAAACAAACATTTGAACAGTCTAACTAAAACCGAAAAATTATACCTTCTATTATTATTTATTAATTTTTCTACTTATGGTTCATTGCAGAAATATATCTACGCCATAAAATTAATAATATACAAATATGTACCTAGTTTAAATTTAAATTTAGCAGTGGTGAAAAAAATTAATTTTAAATTAAAAGATTGTTCAATTGTTTTAAATATGTTTAAATATTCCACTAGAATTAACGTTTAGTGAATGAATTAACAAGAGATGCAACCTATCGTGGGTCAAGATTTTAGTAGGTGTTGTATTTCTTTGCCAATAGTTTGTGGACATTGTTAGTGTAATGGTAAGATGTTTGTATTTTGGCTGCATAACACTAAAACTTGACAACAGTCCTCAAACTGATACCAAAGAAACATAGTATCTACCAAAATCTCAACCCATGATGGGTTGCACAATAGGAACGATTCTAAAGGATATTTTTTCAATCATCCTTTATCGGTAAAATGGGTGAAATCAAAAAATAAAATAAGGGTTTTATTTTTTTATTTCATCTTTTTAATGGACCCGAATTTTTTTCACATAAAAATGTGCTTTGAAGAGCTCCATTCATTTAAAAACTATTTTGTCTCTTATTTTTTTCATCGAACTGATAGTTTTTGAATAAGAAAATAAAATAGTCTCAATCCAGTTAATTGAGAAATTGCATTATTTAATAAAATGGAAAATGTCTGGCCACTGCCAAATAATCTTTATTCGTTCTGGACATTTTGCAATTTATTAAACAATGCAATTTCCCAAATAACTTGTGGATCAAAACTATTTTATTTTTTAAAAACAATCAGTTCTATGAAAAAACAAAGAGACAAGAGTTTCTAGTGTTCCTATTAGTAGAAAATCTCTACCAAAATTCATTTTCTTATCTTTTCTAAATTTGAGAAAAAAAATTAAAACTTAATGTTAACCTCTATTTTTGGAGAGACGTAACTTAAGAAAGTGTTTCCAGACATACCTCCATAGGAAACTTTTTTTCTTATTTTGAGTTACTGAATTTGGATTTTGAGTTCGTCCAGTTAAACATGAAACACCCTGTATAAACTTTTGAGCAGATTATCATATTTTGCTTTTTAATTTTGTCTTGGTATTGAAAGTTTATTCCTTCATATTTTTTTGCAACTTTATCCGTAAGTTCTCCGATGTTTTGTTTTCGAATTACTGCTAGAATAAGGTATTAATTTGTTTTAAATTAGATTTATAGCCTTAGTGAACCTAAATTCATGCACCCTATTAGGGATTTTAATAGTCGATCAGTACTCACATTTGAAGAACATTTTATGTTTGAAACAATTCATGCATATATATTTTGTAAAGATATAAATATGTTTAAGGCGTTAATAAGTGAAATCGTTAATTGAAAATTTTAAAATTTTTATTAGTTTACTTTAGTGTTGGCAGTCACTCAGTCACGGTCACCATGACCAGTCACTTACCGGTCACGTCATGATTAAGTTGACTGGTCAACTTGTTCAAGTTGTCCAAAATTTTAAATGTACTGCCATTTACCTTGAAATTTTAATCATGACACTTGACAATTGATGTCAATGACCTGTTTTTGGACAAAGAAATTGATATAAATCCTCAGTAATAAGAGAGACCAGTAGACTTTTTCATTTTTTTTTATATAAAAAAATGCCAAAAGTGCAAAGAATTGGGATTTTTTTGAGGTGGCTGATGAAATATAGGTTATTTAGTATTGGAGCATGGAACCCAAACGATATTTTAAGGCATAAAAAATTATATTTTTTTTATGAAATTTGAAATGATATTTTTCTACTGTTTCTGAAAAATAAAATTTTTTTGCAAATATTTTACAAATTATTTAAAAAATAACCTAGTGAATCACATAATTTTTTCAACTTTTTTTCGCAAATCTCAATAGCAATTTTTTTTTCTGCAAAACTTTCATTTAGTTTTAATAGTTATGCCTTAAAGTAACGTTTGAGTCCCATGCTTCAATTCTAAGATATGACGTAACCTAAATTTCACCAGCCACCACTACATGCTGCTTGCCTGACAAATTGCATAGTAAAAAATTGCCAAAAAGTCCCAAAGAGAGCACAACCCCAATAAGTGTGTGTTAAGTTGGATAAATTCGTAACAGAACCAGAGCGCAACGAGAACATTTGTGATGAAGAAATATTTAAGCGAGCTCAGTTTAAACGATGGGCGTGAAAACATAAAATGCCAAAAATTCCTAATTTGCACAATTTCCTTCAACATAAGCCTCATTTATAAAAGTATTACACACCATTTTGATGAAAAAATTATGATGCATTCGATCGTGACGGGGATCCCATCACTAGTTTGCTTTAAAATTAATTAAAACTGGTTACCTATATAAGCTGCATTTTGATTATCATTTACAGTGCTGCACTTATTTAATTTGAAGGCCCTGATATCAATTTTACCAAAGTCACCTTGATAATTATATTGTTTTTAACATAGGGTTCATCATTTATAATGATGTAATAAGATTAATTGCTTTTTATAACAATAATTTAGATAATATATGAAATTATTCATTATTGAATTTACTTTGGAATCCAAAACAAAAAAATAAACCTACTTATGATTCTAAGAGAACTGAAAATTGTAGCATTTTAGCAAAATGAAACATCGTCAATGTTGCTTTAAGAATAAAGTAAATAAATATGCGACCTAGTCAGATGAAATGACTGCCAAAGAAATCACACTTTTTTAATATATTACTATTAATATCATCAAAATCATAGATTTAAAAAGATCAGTGATAAGCAAGAGAAAGATCAACATATTTTTAAATCATTTAATAATATAAGCGGACAAGACATGGAGTGTATGTACAATAGAATACAAAATCCAGAATAATTGATGTAGTTGCAGGTGCTGGTATTATGGCATTAGTAATTTTAATAGCCCTTAATTTTATGCAACAAAAATTATTAAAATTTTATTTTAATAAAACGTGAATAACTGACGTTCAGGCATTTCATGCGTGGATATTGTAAATTAATTTGATTTGCAGGCATGCAATTTAAGGTATTTTAAGATAAGGTTAAGTTGTATGCAATCATTAAATTTTATGTCATGTTTAACTTATAAAATATCCAAATATAAAGATCCAGATATGTTATTCATAATGTTTGTGAACATGTAATAAAAATGTCAGCATGGCTACATCACTGGTATTATTTAAACAAATTCGGGTGCATCTCCACTGTGCAACTAAGACACTTGCCATACTAACACATGGGGACTGTATTCACTGTTATATTACATGTTTTCATACAATGTGTTTTTCTCTTTTTGCATTAGCATCAACACCAAAGAATTGCCTAAAATGTTATACAGAGTAGCCAGAAAGAAACAATTTTGAATTTTGGTAAAAGTTAGCAAAAAAACTTATTTCTAAACAATTTGCAAATTTGTCATCTATTTTTATAAAAAAATAATTTGCCTACAAAAAGTTTAAATACAATTTTAAATATACTTATCGCTGAAAGAAAATCTTGTTATTCTATACAATAGGTAATTCGTTACTACATGTTTTTGAAAATGTTCCATCTACAATTTCATGTCTAACTTAACATCTACCAATTAGGAATATGACCATTAAGGTTATCGACAACTTATTGTACATAAAAAGGAACATAATTTTACACAATATACAATAGTGGTAAAGTGGATACATTTGCTAGGTTTTTCTTATTCTTATTTCCATAGGTTTCATACATGAGCAATCGTCATTGGGAAGATATCTTTATTGGGGATACATTCAAGAGTTGACAAAGTGTTGGAATTAGTCCTAAAGCATCTGTTAATTTATTAGTAATAAGTTTTATAGTTTGGTGTTTGACAACTAGTTCTTAGAATCAGTGGCTCTGTTATTTCTAAACGATATTTTATGAAAGCCAAAGAGCAAGAAAATATCTCTGCTGGCTTGTCTCTCGATGATGTCGCTGTTAAGCCTTTTTTTTTTAAGAGAAAAAGTGCCAATTGTAAAATAATGTTTCATTGCTTTTTGCCAATAAGCCAAAATGTTCCTTGCCCTCAAAGAAAATTTGTAAGTAGATAAAATGTTTTGAAACAAGGCCGTTTTTCCACTTGGCTAATGTAATATAATATTCTATCCATTCAATGACATGAACATGTTTTTTTTTTGGCATAATTGTATGTATATTTTTTATTTAACTATTCCATAAAAAAATCAGGAAGAATGGTCAACAATGTGCATCAAAAACAGACGTTTTAATAACTTTTTGCCAACTGCAACTGTTCTGTTTAATACTGTAAAGGCCCATCCCCCCTTCTTGTATTTCTGTCGAGTATTTACTCTCGTAAAATACTCTGATCTTTTAATTTGATTATTTAATTCTCATTTTGATGTCTTACCTTGTCGTGAAGTGACAGGTAATACTTAATTGGCCTTTTTCGTGATCATCTGGTTTTAGTGGTAGGACCCCAAATCTGTCGTGTTATTGTAACCTTTTCAGATACGCTTATAAAGTTTCGTATTACTGTGGTTAGTTTATGAGATTTAATTTGCTTTAATTTGATTATATATTTTTATCAATTATTATGAACCTTAATTGCACTGCACTGATATGTGTTTGAAAGAATGATTAATATGAGTAAAATTTGACTTTAAATTTATATTACTGATTTACTTAAAATTCACTTTTGTTCCTGAAAGTAAAGGAAACTTAAATACCGTTTTTAACACATTTATTTCTGTGCGTAGACAACTTTCTACAAGAAATACATTACATTTAGCTAGTTGACTGCAATGTAACAAAAGCTTGTTACATGCGGCGGTAACTTCTGCTCCGTTGTGTAATTAACATATGTAACCTTACAGATGCAGATGGTAGACAACTGTCCACAAGAAAACCTTATATTTATCTAGTTAAACTGGCAATGTAACAAAACCTTGTTACATGCGGCGGAAACTTCCGCTCCGTGAGTGTTAGTAACATATGCAAAACCTTGCATATGGTAGACAACTGTCCACAAGAAATACGTTTAACATTCGTCTTGTTGAACCTGCAATGCAACAAAACCTTGTTACATGCGGCGGAAACTTCCGTTCTGGATTATAAATGACGTATAAAAAATCTCACATATGGGTGCAAGAGAAACTTCTCTTGTATGAAGTATTCGAACGCCCTCTGCCAGACAAGATAGCCACATGCCGACAACCCTGCTTTACAGAGTCGCGGACACGGTGCTGCAGTACAACAGTACGCTAAATACAAATAACGCTGCCAATTAATAATCGTTGGGATAACTGTCCAATTGTTTGTTTGGCTTGCCGAATACACCCGGCTGTCAGGCTTAAACTAAGGTAAAACGAACTACCACGAGTTTGTTAAAATGGTTGGCAGACGTCAATTGCACCTAAGGCACGCGTACAGTAGCGGCGGTCATAAAACATGAAACGATACCCCAGTGCCCAACACTGGACCCCCCTGTTGAGAGACAAGGTTCAGGTCAACACCTCTGTGGGTGGGATAAACTGCATGTTGTGTTATCTTCATTTGGCAGTCCCAATCTAACAGCAAACCACTCGAGCCCCTTATACAAGGGGTGAAATTTTACCTACATTGCAGATTCCACTGGACCCTATTTATTATTTACATTATCTTATTCTTAAAACTGAACTAAACTGATGTGGGCAAGTGCACGCCAGTTACTGATACCTGATCTTGTCAGAGTTAATTACTAATTATTAATAAAAATGTATTAAGAAATGCATTATAAAGGAAAAAGGCCTATCTGTAAACCATTTGGTACCACCAGTCAAATACTATTTAAAACCGCGATTCCCAAGCATATAGAGTTGTATTTTGATTAACGTTGCCATTACACTCGTAACAAAAGAAATTGGTTGAATTAATGAAATTGAACGAGTCCGCGTACGGCGAGAATGGCAACGCGGTATAAAAATTATTTAAATGCCATCCTTACCGTCTCGTGTACACACGGAGAGTTCCGCGGGACCTACTCCGCCAGGTTCTTGAGTAACCCCTGGGTTACTCGTTTCCATGTGGGCGGCGGCGTCGGCGGTGCACACGCCCTAGTAAAAGGCAGTGTAATGGTCCTCAGTCATAGAGACCAGGCCACAGAGGTTTCTGCACGAAAATGGGTGGATCGCTAATTAAGCGGGGCTCTCTGTACTTAAGCGGCGGTTATGAAAATTGGAGTCCTGGTTTCTCTTTGACTTCCAGGCCCCGAGGAGCCAGCGTAACACTAGGGTTGCCAAAGATGTGACCACGATTGTACGCCGCCTCGCGGATTTATATGATTTCCCATGAGTGAGTTCGTTGTTGTAAGCTTGACGGAGATAGCCAAACGCTAACTTGTGCTCTTACAACGAAACTATGCTTTAAGTGAAAAGTGACATAATGACTATATTTATTAGCCTTTGACCTTATTCCGGGTAAATCTTTTACAACCCTACGTGTTTACATCGGTTTGTTTATGTTACATGTTCTCGGCTAGCAAACGTCTTGAGACTTTTGTACAGTTTTGTCAACATTTTAAAATATTAAATAACTACCGTGTGTTCTTTTTACTTAGATGAATAATTTAGACTATAGTTTGAATACATACGTTTTTATGCCAAAATTATAAGAAAATGGTTTAACTCTTTTATGTGATAGTTAATTTGGAATTTAACGATATAAATGCTTGGAAATAATTTAGTTTTATGTAAAAATATAGGCAACTTATCCGCGAAGAAGCAGCCCAGGGCTGGGGTGCTTCACTACGAAGAAAATAATTCCCAAACTTTTGATCAGTTTCATGTTAAGGTGACTAGGCCTTAATGGACTAAGGGAAATTTTACACATTCAAAAAATTGTTTCAGGAATGGAGAGTGATTTTATTAAGGTATTTTAATCCTGTTGGTGCTCATGAGTCTGGATTGATTGGAGAAGACCCGTCTGGAATTCCAAATAACTTAATGCCATATATTTCTCAGGTAGGTAAATAAAAAATAAGTTAAAAAGGCCACATTTTAATATATAAAATGTTGAGTGTTCTTTCTAGTAGCAGAAATAGAAAAACAGTGGGTTAAAATGACAAATTTTATGATATATGCATATGTCCATCGAGCTTAACAGAATTTTCTCATTTATTTTTTTCAGTTAATTTAGTTTCATTTTATTATTTATTGGCAAAATATACTTTTACATAAAACAAAATAAACACAAATAACCAATAGTAACCCATGATTAGTGAGTAAATAACAAGTATTTTTATTATTCAGGTTATTTGTTTCATTTAAATAATTAGTATCTTATCAAAAACATTGTTTTCTTATCTAAAAAATTATGTTAAGTAAATAAAATGTTATGTTGATTTGTACTAATTTAATATTGTATGTTACTGTTATGTTCGTAAATATAAGTACTTATATGTGTGTATTCCCTTGAAGAAATTGATTAATAAAAGAACATATATTTGAAATGTATTTTACTAGAGACAACTTTTGTAATAACAAAAGAATTATTGTATTTTTTTTCTCCAAAATGTATAGACATTGAAAAAAATATAATTCAATATGAATCCACAAAAAAGTTAATTTTGACACTTTTCTGTTAGCGATTTATTTAAAAAATTGTATTACATATTATTACTAAATATGAATAAATACCTAATAGTAATAAATAATAATAATGTAATGGGACTAGAAACCAGATACACCCCTCAATTTGTCTTTTAGGCTAGTCGGAGAGGACATTATGAGTGGGATTAATTCTGAACAAGCTGGAATTAATTTTAATCTATTTCCCAGAAATCACATACTAGTTTTCCCTGGCAGAATCCACAAATTCTTGAGCAATGTAAACTTGCTTTGTGACAACTACAACCTACATTGCAACCTTTGGCACATTTACAAGAAATGAGTTTTCATCACTCCTGAGGTCCGAGATATTCTGTCTTAAAAATTAAACAATATTCCTGTATTTAATTACATATTTTTGTATTCAGCCAGATATAGCAGGTAAAAATTGGGCAGAACAACCATTTTTGTCTAAGATGGTCACATGTAACATAATGTATCTGTACGATTAATAAGTACCGTGAGCAAATAGTAGATGACGTAAAAACCAGGGACTGATCCAGGACATTGTGCTGACATGCACATGTAAAGATGTGATAAATTATATATTATCTTTTAATTGGCGATCTTGTAATATCCAAAATAACAGGAGCAATAAAAAATATTTTACTGAACACACAACACTGCACACTAGTAATTTCAATAATTCCAGTAAATTAGCAGCATCTGTTGTAGATGCTCAGGAGTTAAATTTTGATGCCTGTTGCTCAAAGTACATATACAAATACAAAAAATTATCGAATAAATGTGTGGTAATGACTTATTCGGCAGTTCATCTTCAAATAATGTTCTTCAAGACGGCATTTTAGAAATGCATTCTTCAGACTGGCTATTAATCTGTCTATGTGGGATAGCAGTCTATAACAGTTTCTGCAATACGATGGAGCCATGTGCTAAACATATTACATGAAATAAATTTACATACTTTTGTGTTTTTTAAGTGCACTGCAGATGCCTTTATATAGGAAGCTATGCAAATAAAACTATTCGAAATGGCATATAATTTTTAAGAAGGACTATCTCGGAAATCGTTATTTAGAACTTATGTATATTAATTGTTCAAAATTTAAGGTACTAACCAAATGTCAAACCGTCATTAAAAAATTATGTTATGACGTCGTGACGACTGCAGCATCAGTGTTAATTTTAATATATAAAAATATATACATTAATATTATCCACAAAGCTCTCTTTAGATAATTTTAAAAAATAATTATTTTTTTGAGTAATTAACTTACAGATCTTTACTCAAAACACCCTGTACATGCACCTCAGTAAATTTTTTGATGAACAACAAATCATTATCATATTTTATAGATGAGGTGATATTGCGAATAACGACTTTATTTTTCACTATGACTGGATATCAAGAAATTAGAAAAATTTAACAAAAATTAAATGTGCCAATGTGCCTGAGAAAACAGTCCATGATTAATTAGTATATATTTAAAAAATAGAAAGCTCTGAAGAGAAGAGAAGTTTTTTTATGTTCATAAAATAACATCTGTATCTATAATTCTGGGGTAAAATTTTTTTGAAGTTATCGGTATTAAAAGATGTGTATAGTTGTTGTCAAAAACAAAATATTGTCTAGTTTTTAATACTATAAAGTTGATGCGCTTTTTATTGTCGTAACTAAAAACTGATTTTCCTATTATTAAACGGCCTACACACACTGAAACATGTTGCGATGCACGCATCGATTCCTAGGTTTCATGAAACTTTCATCAGTTTCAGTTAGCACCACATTACTCTGATACACCGATGCCAGTCTATACACATTGCAACTTGCATCATGAAACCTGGGAGTTGATGCATGCTTCGCAACATGTTTAGGTGTGTGTAGGGTGCTTTAATTTAGATCAAAAAAAATCCCTGTTAATTTCAAACTGCTGTCGGTATCAGTCCTATTTTTTATGTCATGACATTAACGACATTATTTAACCTTAAAAATTATTGCCAACTTCTTAAAATTTACAGTGCAAAATAAATCTAAAACAAAATTTTCAAAATGGTTTAACTTTATAAAAAATAAAAAAAACAATATTTTTTTGATGAAATTGGAAACCTATCGATATATTTTCCACCTGATTCTAAAAAAAAAAATGTTTTGCAAATATTTTACAAATTGTTGAAAAATAATCTGGCGAGGCACACAATTTGTTCAACTTTTTTTCGCAATTTTTTTTCTTGCAAAACCTTCATTTAGTCTTGATAATTATGCCTTAAAGTATTGATTGGGTCCCATGCTCCAATACTAATAAAATAAATTCACCAGCTGCCACTACATTTATTTTATTATTTTTAATTTAATATTAGTACATAATAAAAAATAAATACAGTTATATTTTACAGGTTGCAGTAGGCAGAAGAGAAAAACTACTAGTTTTTGGTTCAGACTACCCCACTCCGGATGGTACTGGAGTCAGGGATTACATTCACATTACCGATCTCGCTATAGGGCATTTAAAAGCATTACAAAAAAATGCTTGAACCTCAGTACACGTCCTGGAAAGCCTACAATTTGGGCACAGGACGTGGCTATTCAGTATTAGAAATGGCCAAAACTTTTTCCGAGGTCTCCGGAAAACAAATTAATTATGAAATAGTTGGTAGGAGAGAAGGTGACATTGCTGAATGTTATGCAGATGCCACCTCAGCCAGAATTGACCTTAATTGGACTGCCACTAGAGACATCGTAGCTATGTGTAGAGATACTTGGAATTGGCAGAAGAAAAATCCAAAAGGTTTCCGAACAAATTTAAGTTGTTAAATGTTATACATGCCATTTTTATTTTATGGAACCATAAAATTTTGTATATCATTTTCTTGAATATCAATATTTAATATATATATTCATAATCACAAGAATATAAAAGTGATAATAAATGTAGCTTTAAATTTTAATACTTATTTAAATGATTATTTTGTAAGTGCCATCAAAAATTTGATCCATCAATATTAAGCAGGCCATATCGAGTCTCACAAGCATCCACAAATCCAAAAAATTTCATTAAATTATAAATTGCACTTAAAAACTTCAATCTTCATGTACATACTACATCGGCTTGGTGGTGTTAAGGGACGCCCAAACCTTCTAGATTCAAAACCGAGCAGGACCAAGTCGATGTTAAATAAGTAAAAAAAAGTACATACCACACGTAACTCCGTAGTATAGATATTATTTATTATAACTAAGTTTAGATATCGGCGAGTCATGACGTCAAAAACAGAGTCAGTTCAAGGGAATATTTGTTATTAAAAGCCCTGGTAGGTCGTTTGGGCATTATCAGCTTCTTACTCGCTTACAAAGATTAATGTTTAAGAAAATAAATACCGCAAGTGATTTTTTAATATCTTTTGCGGTTATTGAAATAGCCGGCGCGTGTGAAAGTCGTGACGTCACTTCCGGTGGACTGCTGTGCATAGCACGACACGTGTGTGTTTCATATCAGAATCAAAATAGAGGTGCCTGTGCGTAATTTTAAGAATTAATGTGATTATTTATAACAGAGTAAAAATGCCACAGTATTGTGTAGTTGGATGTTTAGAGAGAACGGATAAAAAATCCGATAAAGCATTAGCTTCCACGGTTTTGCTAGACTTGAGAATAAGTTGCCTAAAAGATGTGCATACAAATATTTGTTATAATTCACTAGTAATATTGTTTTGTTTTTGGCATTTACCTAAATCTATACGTACAGGCTGTACTTTGTCGGGACACGATTTCCTGCCTATATAGATTTCCGTAATAATAAAAAGGGTGTAGCATTTCCTAAGTCAGTTTTTTTACTGTGTTTCGTATATTTGATATTTCATTCTAATTTCTTTACAGAAAAAATGCTGCAAAACCAGATTTTATTTTCTTCTCAGATTTGGTAATGAAGGCAGGAAATTCAATGACTCTTTTACACAGGACACTGTATAATAGTGTATAGAAGAGGTATTTTGTTTAAATTAGAAAATAACAGAATGCAGTTTTATTCAAAGAAAAAATAAATTGAAAATCACGTTATTAATCAAAATATTCTGGGGCAACCCCTTCAGCGTGTACGAAACCTAATTATTTGTGGCCAACAAGATTTGAATACTCTAATCTTACGGCTGCTGCACACACAATAGTAAAATCTTTCGTCTCTTCTTTCGCTTAACTCAAGAATTCATCCAGTAAACAAACTGTAAACATGCCTCCGCACTCTATTGGAAACAACTTTTGAGGTCTTCATTTTGTGGATCATTATAACAACAGAATATGAAAACCTGCCGTGCTTAGTGTATTCATATTCAAATCCAAACTCTTGAAAGAATCATAATGTGTAATGCAATCTAAATTACCACGAATAAGATCGATTTCGTGGCAGTAAATACTTTCTTCATTAGTCCGCATAGATTCTCATTCATTACAGACACCAGTCTGTTACTTCTGCTATTGTGGTTTGGTGCAGTTGTACTTCTATTCTGTTTTCCAATATTTCACACTGCTTTTTCCTTGGTTCGAAAGAACAGGTGGTACACTAACCTGTTCAGTTATTTTACTATGGTGTATAAAACTGTATAAGTCTCACAATCACAGTATATAGAAGTAAAGATTATTCACAACTGCAACCAGCAATTTCAAACAGCATATAACGAGATGCTGCGCGCAGAATCTTTGAGGCGGAAGTGACGTCATCACCATAACATTTACTTGCAGTTTTCACCATAAATCTTGAAAAAATTATACATTCGCCTTACGATAACCTGCATTATGACCTAGCAGGGCTTTAAACTTAAATACCAATTAAAACTAAATATTTTTTAAACTATTACTGCAAACTAATATCTTTCAGTGGCTTACCTTGCAGTGGACAGGTTTTAAAATTGTTGCATTAAAAAAAGGAAATTTTATTTGACCAGGCAAAATTTTAACATCCTGTATAAGTTTTGAATATTTGTAGTCCGATTGATATACAACAGCTATTGTATCAGACTTTTTCCTGTGTCTAAGATAATAAAGTTTTTATTTGGACTTGTATTTTAAGTGGTACACTCGGTACATGATTAATGAAAATGCGTAAACGAATTAATTTTTATGTAGATATATAAAAATTTGTACAATGTAAACAAATTCACATGACAACTTGCATTTATTATCAAGGTTCATGCAAGTTATGTACGCAACTCATTCTCCTTACCTGAAATATGATATATCATTTTCCTGTTAGTTGTATTAGGTATCTATCATTCTTTGCTTTATTGTTCAGATGCGTTTACACTTTCGAGTTAGCTACTTCGTTCAATATAAATTGTAAAAAGTGAAATAAACCCTGTTTGTTTCAAAATCTTTTTAAAAACTTTCCTGTTCTCCACGAACATTATTTGCAGGCGACACTGGAATGATTCGCCAATATCCGAACTCTAATTATAACAAAACAAGACAATGAGGGAAATTTTGTATTGCTGAATTTAAATAAATTTATATTTTTATTATTAATGTCATGCGGCATATGATTACATATTTTTTTTATTATTTATGTTTTACAGTATGTTGACTGTTGAGTACTTTATATTAAACACATTTTCACATCCATTTCCTCCAATTCTGTAATTTTTTTTTCAAGAGATTCCTCACTACTTATTTTACAATACACACAGTGATGTTCATTCTGTACAAAATCAAATAAAAATAAACAGTAAATGTAAATGCATTATTTTGTTGATAATCTGTGATGCATTTTTCGCTTTCTTGCTTGTTTGAACTTTTTTGGATTCTTTAGATCACTTGTATCACGTCATAAAGTACACAAACACATTCATCATTTTTGTAATATTATGTAACTTTAAGATCTCACTTTGTTTCAGGGAATAAGTAAACTCGACTACACTCTTCCTCAACAAACACATTTAAATGAATCCATTTCCATTTTAAAACTATTGAAATTAGAATTATTATGGCCAGTTATCAAAAAAAAAAAAACTTGAAAGGGAATAATTTTATTCTTAAAAATTAGCAGAAATATTTCTTTGGTATTTTGTCAAATTGACTTTCAACTTTAAATTTATAGAATGTCAATGGATTTCTTTAAAAAATGTATGTTCTACCGAATGTATTAAAAAAAATGTAACCATACTCTGACCGAACCAAGCGTAGCTGATTGCTGATGAGGGCCAAGTACAGTCTGTTATTTCTATATTGTCCACAAGCTTAGACTAAGAGCGTGGTAGATTTCTCATAATGTGTACTCATAATTTCACAGGGAGATTGAGCTACATTTTTGAATTTGGGATATAGACAAGGCGACTTCTGCACCACCTTAGTCCTTAAATGAGCAGGTGTACAGCACATAAGATAAAAATATCCATAGGGGCATTAAATGTGCAATATCTTAATATTTTGTGTTGGATGATTAAGTAAAATTACAAAAATAACACTAATTTTTTTTTTATTTTATAATGTTCCATGAATCATTAATTTATAATTTTAAATTAGCTATCAGTTTATTTTAATATTTATTTTGTAACATATTATTTTATTGGTGTACATAATTATATACAACATACATATATGGTATTATTAGAGCAATGTAGTAATAAAATTATTATAATTAATTCATTCCAATTTATATCTAAAAACTAAAAGAAGGAAACATTGGTAGTTAGAAATATTTGCAATGCTTGTATTTTTTTCATAAAATTTTTAAATTTATAGATTCCCAAAAAATATTCAGTAATGAAAATATTTTGTTTCTGTAAATAATAAAACAAATTTACATTAAATGTGAATTTATAAAAACAAAAATATTATAATTGTATAAATTTGAAATTTGTACTTTTTTTTCTAACTGTACTATAGTGTAGCACCTCCAACGGAGATAGCACGGGAGTCTTCATGGCAATATACACAACAAAAGGACTTAATGGGACCTTTTCCTTTTACATCATAAATTAAATGATTCTGTATATTCCTTTAAGTGAGATTTACAAAATTTTTAATAAAATCATTTTATATAATCATTTTTTTAAATCTTGCCTTTAGTGTAATGCCTGTAAATTATCAAGTGGTTTTATTTGCATTTATATTAACTGTTAAATTACAAATTGGAGTTTTACAAAAGTTTGGTAACGATTTGAAAAAAAATATTTTTTTAAGCTAGATATATTCTTTAATATTGTATTGTTAAAAATTTATTGTACAAATTTGTGGACAGCATATATTATTTTGTCATTAAAATGATTTATAATTTCTTTGTTTTTTTTTCACTGAAAATAAATATTTAAGGTACAAATTGGATATATAATGCTATATTGATATTTATTTTATAATAATAATTAAAACATTTCATATACAGATCGAGCTAGACCACTAACAACACGACTAGCGGTATGCGTAGTTTACAGTCACCCATCTGTTACCAGCACAAAGGGGCGATAAATGTAGGCTGAATACGAAGTCCAAACAAAAGTTAATGTTGCCAAAGCACTGAGGAGCAGACAACAGACTAGCAGAAGCAGATTTCAATATCGTTAAGGCTGCAGTTTAGTGTTGTTCGTTCAGACGGGCAACTGTAAACAGCGCATACCGCTAGTTGTGTTCCTAGTGGTCTGGCTCGATCTGTATATAGTTTATTTCAAACTTATTTGTAACATACAAAACGTCTGTTTGATGGAGGTAAAGGGATCAAAGAAGCCGACGTTTTTTTATGTTATAAATAAGTTTAAAATAAACTATATACAGACTGAATTGATTTAATCCAAACGGCTGTGAACAGGAAAGCAAATAACATCTGTGTAGGTTTCTTCTGTGATATGGAGGACTGATGTGCGTCGTGCTATACGCAATCCATAGGCATTCACTACTTACTTTCTTTTTCATGTTTGTTTGTTCGAGTGAAATCAAATCAGTCTGTATAGAAATTTAACAAACACAAAAATACAAGATAAAAGTACATAAAAAAATAAAAAACATATTAATAAAATTGGAAAAACACAAATATTTCAATTAATAGATATTAAGTATACAGGTTGTGTAATGAATCATTAGACATAGTACATTGAAGAAAGAGAAAAATGGTCCTGTAACGCGGCCAGTGTGCACTGTTAACCACACGACAGCTAGATGGAAAATCAATTCTTTGCTATCCTAGCTGACAAGTGATGGCTTGCCTGCCTCTGGTTTACATTGTAGTGTTGCCATTTCAGAGACACACGTCTAATGATTCAGTACACAGCATCTGAATTATTTTCTACTCTGCTATTTCCCTATTTTTCACAATTTATAGTTAGGGCTGCTCAAAAAAATTTTAACAAAAATATTGGTTCCAAACAATGCAAAACTTTTTTTTTTTTTTTTTAATGAGCAGCCTATAAAATGTTTGAAGGAAATTTTCAAAAATATAAACTAAAAATTTGCTAAATAGCACAACATACTTAACAGTTTGTTCTCTAAATTAAGACAATTATTTTAATTATAACAAGTACATAGCCTACAACTTTTATTAAAAAGTATCCATCCATTGATTAAAGTTGCATATAATTAATATAATACCAACTAATTACTAATTAGAGTAGATAAAATTGAGCCTCAGTACCAGTGGCAGCTGGTGGATTTAGGTTATACAATATCTCAATACTGGATCATGGAACCCAAGCAATATTTTAAGGCACGACTAGTACTGATTGAAGAAGTTTTGAAGCTAAAAAAATGAGAAAAAAGTTACAAAAATGCGCAGCCTCCCCAGATTCCTTCTAGACCATTAATAAAATCTTTGCAAACTATTTTTTTTTTCGTAATCAGAAGGAAAATTTACACCTGATTTTTTTTTTTTGTTTTCGAAAATTTTGATTTTTTTGTAGTTGACACTGAAATTTAAGTTGTTCGTTGTGAAAATTTCAAAATATCGTAACTACTAAAATCTAAATTTTCGACAACAAAAAAAAAAGGGGATGATAAATTTTCTTTCTGATTACGAAAAAAATTATTTTGCAAAGATTTCACTAATGGTCTGGAAGGAATCTGAGGAAGCTGCGCATTTTTGTAACTTTTTTTTCTGCAGAACTTCTTCAATCAGTACTGATAGTCGTGCCTTCAAATATTACTTGGGTTCCATGCTCCAATACTGCGATATGGTACAACTTAAATACACCAGCCGCCACTGCTTAATACTCATTATACATGTCTAGCACCAAGTGTGGCCAGTTGGAAAAAGAATACAAGCAATGGATGTGAATTAGTATGAAATGAGATGGAATAGGACACACCCAGCAAACATAGGGAGA
Source organism: Rhamnusium bicolor (assembly GCA_029963845.1). Classification (NCBI taxonomy): domain Eukaryota; kingdom Metazoa; phylum Arthropoda; class Insecta; order Coleoptera; family Cerambycidae; genus Rhamnusium; species Rhamnusium bicolor. The sequence goes on along the minus strand of JANEYF010003719.1, from coordinate 147,226 downwards.
GGCCCGGTCTATGCCTCGCCAGCCAGCTGCAATACACACTATTATGTCAATCTCGTTTGTTCAATCGGTCAGTTGGCCACATTAACTGTTTTACACACTGAATACTCGCATTACTCTCGCTTGTGTAGTTAATATTTATCGCTGTTGTAAGTAAATATTTTGACTTATATTTTATATGTTACAAATTGAATCAAAAATTACAGACTACTTGAAACTATAAATATACAGGGTGTTTTGGAAGTAACACGAAATCTCCTAGGGTCAATTCTGCATTGCCCAATATAAATGTATCCTCTAACATCAACAGGAAAAAGTAACCGGAATTGTTGGTGTTATATTTTCTTGTCACTAAAACTCTTTCAAATGTCGATAATCTGGATGATGCTGACATCAATTTAAAAAAACTAGCACCTTAAAAAAATCATGTTATTTTTTGCTTGGATAAATACAGTCCTTGAACAAGAAAATTAGCCACAGAAATACATATATCACTAATTTCTTATTATTTACAGCAAAATTGTTTTGATTATCTTTTGCTATAGTATTAACAGACGACTTTTTTAATATCGTGTAAGTCTTACAAAATATAAGACACCTATTTGGTTACTTGAAATAAGTCCCACTAACACTTTTATCACTGATGAATTTGTATATCTTGCTCTAATTGTGAATTTCTAAATTCAATAGTTCTTTTTAAATCATCAACCAGTGGTTTTGGTAGTTCCAACTGTTCGACATCTTCAGTATTCTGGAAATAATTCCTAATTTCCATTAAAGTTCTATATTTTAAACTATACATTGGCAACGTAATGTACGCCCTTATTCTTGTTTCGAAATTTTCTGGAATTTCCTTATTTGGGAACCGCTCTTGTAAATATTCCCGGCTAGTTTTTGGATTATACACATAACTTTTCTCTATATGTAACCTGTCCTTAGTGTTCACATCCAATGCAATCCAAGGATGGGTTTTATACGTATTTACATCTACGTAATTGTCTTTTTTGAAGTATTTGGTACCTCACATATTCTCCATTAAAATTGAGCCAAACTAATTCCACCATTTTATCAGTTTTATTTATAAAACGGACGTAGGCTTTCTCTTCACTGCGTAATGATCTTGGTAACATGTTTTAAATTTCGCGCTACTAAAACTAATGTGAAACGAGTTTCCGATCACAGTCAAACGTAAACATGGCAGTTTGTGTAGCAATAATAGGCAAAGATGTAAGTTTTAATCAATCTTCTAACTTATATTTTAACACTAAGAAAGCACAAAACAACTTTTGAAGCTCATCTATGGTCACAATTTAAACATAAGGAAATTAACACATTTTACTTCGTTTATCAGTTTTCTTCCTGTCACCTACACGCACAGATCCACAAAACAACATAGAATCAAAAAAATAAAAATGAACACAGAATTAAAGAGATTCTGTGACACCAAAGGTCTGTGGTGACAGACTATTAAATAGGGCTTTTCGATTGATGTACCTAAATAATGATAACTGTGACTACAACTGTTGTAAACAATACAGTATCGGTGTCATTAAGCAAAGTAAAACACGAAGTAAAGTGTTCATGTTTTATGAACAAAAAACCATTCACCTTGAGCAAGTAACAAACTATTGTACACTGTGTTCAACTGCTTTTCCGCGTCAATCTAACTTCCGCATCTTAAGCAATACCTATTTATAATAGACCTCTTTTCCACATGATGTCATGCTGTGGAGGCAGTAAACTCATGTGAATGCCACATGTGCTGTCCCTACACAACGAATCTACACAGAAAACCCTAATTTCGAAACGCTAATTTGGTGCAACCCACACAGCACACACATCTATTAGATATCCATAGATATTTTAGGACATACGGACATCTAAAACTGGCGTCAGACTATCAGATATGTGATCAAACTGTGAATGTGACGTCACTGTCAATCTAGTTTCCACCACAAATAGTTTTAAATTGGGACCAATGAGCGCCTGAGTTGCATGTAGAAAATGATTTCAAAATAGAGCATGTCCTTATTCCATCTAACAAATTTCAAACTGTGGCTGTGACGTCACATTCAGTTTGATCAAACATTTGATAGGTTAGGTTATTGTGAGCGAGTCCTTGTGGACCCTCCACTGCGGGTATTAGTAGGTCTATTGTGGCTCACTCCTAATTATATTTCACTAAATAAGTTCAGTTTCTTAATGAAACTTAACTTTATTGGGTGAGAATGTGTCCAGATCCTGTGGCAGAAGTTGCCCTTTGCCAAATATTGCAAATCGGATCCTCTCCAAAGCGGGACAGGTGCATAAGACGTGGTTTGCCTTCTCATCATGCTCCAAGCATAGACGGCACTCGGCGTTTTCCGCTAGGCCGAGTTTATGCAGATGATAGTTTAGTCGGCAGTGCCCGGTATATAGGCCTGTTAGAGTTTTCAACTTTGCCCTGTTTAACTCTAAAAGTTTCTTAGTTCTTGATTTCAAAGGGTATTTTATAAACGCCTTCGAATGAACTAATCCTGGTAACTCATGCCAATACTGGAGAGTTTTCCTTTCAGCCCAGGTTGAGATAGCCATCTTAGCAGTAGGTACTTGAAAATATGCCAAGTATCGGTTCTGGTCCGATGATTCGTGATCCTGTTCCTTCTCTGGCCAAGGAGTCGGCTATTTCGTTACCTTCCATACCAGAGTGGTCGGGTATCCAGACCAGAGTCACTTTGTTGTTTTTGCTCAAAAGATTTAGAGCCTTTTGACCGTTCCAAGACGTTTTGGAGTTACAACGGTAGGAGCCAAGAGCTTTCATAGCTGCTTGGCTATCTGATAGACATTTGATAGACTGACACCGGCTTAATCGATATTCTTATCTATATATGGATATAATGTATGTGCTGTATGGGAAAGATATAATTTTAATATTTTCTTTAAAAGTTGATGTGGTAAGTATTATGGTTATCATGACGCAAATAACTAATAATAGTCAGGAAACTTTAAAAATGCAAGTGCAACCTGTTTTTATGCACAGATTATAGTTGTGTTTTGTCTCCTAAACCGATGTTTATGTAACGTCAATGGAACTGTTATAATTAACTTTTTTTTACAGAATTCTCCGAAATTTTTTACGTCTTTAAATCCAGATGAAGAATTAAATTTTCAATATAAAGTTCTATCTTCACTTGACATAGTGGAGGAAAAATTAAGTACAGGAACAAAAAGTGGAACAGATTTAAGAGAATTATATTTGGGAATGTTGTACTCTTTGGAAACTCATAAGATGTATCCTTTTACTTTCTTATACCTACCTAATATAAGGAAGTATAATAATCGTGATTTTTTTTCGACCTCGAGCTTTTGATTGATATGCACGTTTTGAACCCTCGATCCTGAATCCATTCTGACTACTTTCCGATTGATGTCTCTCGTGTGTGTGTGTGTGTGTGCGTGTGTGCGTACGTGTGTGTGTGTGTGTGTGCGCGCGCGCGTTTGCGTGTGCATGCGCGTGCGGGCGTGCCTGTGTGCGTGTATCCACGATAATTTAAAAAAATACTAATGGGAGACATCCCAAATTTGGCAGTTAAAATATTCAACAACATTTTAGGTGACACATTAAATTTGGTGAATGTGGTACCACCAGAAAAGATAATGAATGAAAGAAAAAAGGTACAATTTCGGGGAAAAAAAATAATTTTTTTTATTGCATTTCTGGACGAATCTCGACGAATTATAATGAAAAAAACATAACTTTTATGGAAAAAAATCTTTCGACATGTCTAGTATCGCGATAGCAGCCACAATTTTTGAAATAAAGCTTTCAAATTTGGTACACATGTTTCAAAGGCCAAAGACAATGAAAAATTCGATGATGAGCAAAATTGTGAATTGACAGGTCTTTTCCTGAATTTACAGCATTTTTGAATTTTGATAATCTTCAATATTTTAGAAAATACGTTTTTTTATAATGCTATATATTTTCTACTCTAGTCCTCGTACATTATTAATACACATTAAAATTAAACAAACACTACTACACATGAACAATTACTTTTACTTGAATAATAATAGCGTAACAGAGAAACAACAAAAATGAAGAACATTAAAACATACTAACAACCCCCGATTTAAATCTTCATTACTTAAAGGACGCATGGGCATTTATTTAAGAAACTTATTTAAAATTGTCGGCAATAACTATATCATTTTTTAATGCTTACTGAGTACCAAATACACAAGTAGAAAGTGTATGGCATTATTAAAAAGTTTAATTTCGACCATTCTAGGTGCCTAGGCACTACCCAATAACTTGTGGTTAATTATCACTGACTGTTTAAATAACTACCTATTTTTTATATTTTCATGGTAGCATGTTGTTTGTTAGTTAAGGAAAATCATTGTATATTTTAAACATAAAGGATGGTGGCGCTCATTAATAAATAAATTAATTGATTTTATATTTCTTTGTACCATTTGGAGTGGTGATTGCCTTGTATGACTTTGGTTTTAGTTTATTTAGTTATAAATTTGATTTGATTTATGTGGTGAACCGCTTTACTTCCCTGCTCAGAGAAGAGTCATAGAGATTGCTTATTTTCAATAAATGTATTTTGTTATTAGATTTTTGTTTCATTCAATAAAATTTAATTGAACTATTTTAATGATATGGTTACAGACAATTATAATCTTCTAAAGTATTCAAGATATTCAAAATACAAAAAAAAAAATACTATAAACCCAGGAAGAGTCCTGTTAATTTACAGGTTGACACATACTGACAGATTGCTTCTAGCAGACTCCACAGATAAAGTCAAACTTAGTCAAAAAGACAAACGGTAAGCGCAAAATAATTTGCTAAACATTTCCTTATAGATCAAGAAAAAAAAATAAAAAAAATCATGAACATTTTCGGGGTAGTTCAAATATAAAATAAGTTTGAAAATTATCCTAATTTCTACATGGTGATCCACTACAAATGGGCGGGTGTGTATGTTTTAGAATATATTGAAAAAGATGAAAATGCCTAGTGAAACGTCCATAAAATAAAAAGAAACATCTAAGTTTAGTTTTACAACTGAACCACAAACCCAAGAAAAATATCCCAAAAAATATAAAAGAGCACGCGGTTCGAGAAAAACGAAATTGATATTTCTTCCAAACTATATAATATACCTTAACAAAAATACAGATATGGATATGTGACAAACACAAAAATTAAATTTATAATTATCGTAGATTCTACTAATATGGCTCTTCGTGACAATGAAATAAGATCGGTAAGTATTTTTATATTATTGACATATAATCACGAATTTGGCGAGGTCAGACTTACCTCGTGATTAGCGCAGTACCTAATTATTTTTTCCTTCGAGAAAAGTACAGTGTTTTCAAAAAATCAAAACTATGTTCCTGCTCGGGGCACCTGAAGTTATACTGTGAATGAAGTGCAATTATCATCTTTGACGCCAGTTATGTTCACAGCGGAACGTAAGTATGGATCAAAGACAAATTGAATCCTTTTTGGAACTCGCAGGTGCGCAAAAAAAAAGAGTAATAAAGGCGTTTCAATTCTGGTAAAACCGTGGGTGTAGTAAATGGAAGAAATACATAATTATTTTGTTTCAATTGAAAAGTATATAAAAAAACGTGTACTACTTAACGTTTTATAAATAGAAATAAGGCTACTTTTTTTATCAAATTTATGGCCGGTACTAATTACCCATATGTTCGCCACTGGTTAATTGTAAACCCAGTAAACACACATACGTTAGAAAGACGTTTATAATGTCCAAACACCATTTGAAAAACGTTTTTTTACGTACAAACAACTTAAAAATGTCGCGGTTTTACGCGTTTCAGATAACGAAATTATAAACGTTTAATATTAGTATAAGTAAAACGAATATGTCAGATATTTTAAAATGTATTACTAGTGTACGTAACCCCAAACCGTTTTAAAAACGTTTCTGTTCGACCTTAATGGACTATTCAGTTCATATACGTTTTATGCACGTTTAAGAGAACAGTTTTATAAACGCTTTATATAACATTAATTTAATATTGTCAAAACTATCAAAAGGACGGCCAACATTTTTCATGAAAAAATCACGTATTTTTAACGTTACGACAGACCGTTATTTTCCAACAATAAATGAACGGTTGATTTTCTAACGTAACACGAATTATCAAGCAATGACACGTTGAGAATACGTTTTAAAAACGTGTGTGTTTATTCGGGAGCGTGATACAATCACATCTAAAGGCATCCTATCTTAGTGTACTGCGTGCCAAATTTGGTTTAAATAGTTGCACTAATAATGACCTGGTTATATGACCTCTTTAAAATTAACTAAACGTTAAAGGGTAGTATCTTTAACGTTAGTTACACCCTGTGCAGAGAATTTATTTTGTTCCATTAGGGGGCAGTTTTAACACCCACCCTTTATTTACAAATGGCAAAATGTGTGAACCTAAGATTATGGCGTACTGTTGTGGAGGCAATATTATATTATATTTAAACATTTCGGATATTTTGGTATTCCCCCAGAGACGACCTTTACATTCATATTATTTTTTCATAGAAATTAAGTAAAGAAAGTGATATATTAATGTAATATAAACATCTGATTGCGTTATTACCTGCGCGGCACATAGTGACCCTTTTTTGAAGGAGATTAGTTACATGCGGGACCCAACTTCAAGCACGTGTTTATTTATTATTACCCTATTGCGAAAACTTGATATTGTTACGCCACTGGACTGTGCAGACTGGTTAGATTTGGCTGGAATTGTACACGAACGGCCGGGAATATTCTGGAGTGCTCTAGACCGGGAGAATTGATGTATAAATAAGACGCACGGTGGGCCGAGATTTAATCTTAAGTCGAACGTGAACGAGTAAAGAAGTAATAAGAAAGAGACCTATAAGTGTTCAGTTGTGATTATAGTTAAGACATTAATTAATCTATTGTTATTAATTGTTAATTAGTAAATAAAGTAGTGAGTAAGTGTTACCTGGACTTTCAATCAACGAATCTACGAGAAGAGGTGTTTGTGTGGATAGCAAACACGTAACAATTTGGTGTCGGAAGTGGATTGGAAGAAAAATTTCTGGAATATTCGAAAACATTCTACAGTGTTCTTCTCAGGAATTAGGGGTGACACGAAGAATTAAACTACTGGACAGTGTTTGGAGGACTATTTCTGGACCAAATAGTAACTTAAAGTGAATTTTCGAGGAGTATCTAGAACATTCGATTTAGAAATAGCTGCAAATACGTGAGTGCCGCTAGTAATAACGTGTTGTAGACTGAGAAAAAGGACTACTGGTGCAATTTCGGGAAAATTCTAGAACATTCTATTTGGAAACTACAGGGGATACGTGAATTGTGTCGACGGGAAAGTGTTGTAGACTTAAAAATAAGACTATAAGTGACTTTTAGTGACAATTCTAGAACATTCGATTTGGAAACTACAGAAGATACGTGAATTGTGTTAACGGGAACGTGTTATAGACTCAAAACAAGACTTATTAGTGATATTTCGTGAAAATTCTCGAACATTCCATTGGACAATTAGTGGAGATAAGTGAATTTTGTCAACACAAAAGAAGTATAGACTCTAAATAAGACTTTCTAGTGCTGCTTCGAGATTTTTCTGGAACATTCTATTAACAAAATAGACGTGATTTCAACATTTTACGGATTTTATAGTGTAATAAACTTTATTTTGAACTGATTTACGTGTCGTGAATTAATGCCAACAACAAGAAGTATGGCGGAGAAGCAAACACAGGACATGCTTGCTGCATTGTTACAACGGATGGACGAACAGAGAAAAATTATGGAAGATCAAGAAAGAAGACGACAAGAAGAAAAAGAAGAACAAGAGAGAAGACGACAGGAAGACAAAGAAGAACAAGAGAGAAGACGACAGAAAGACAAAGAAGAACAAGAGAGAAGACGACAAGAAGAAAAAGAAGAACAAGAGAGAAGACGACACGAAGAAAAAGAAGAACAAGAGAGAAGACGACAAGAAGAAAAAGAAGAACAAGAGAGAAGACGACAGGAAGAAAAAGAAGACTTGATAAAAATGATCGAAGGCCTGGAAATAAGACGACAGGAAGAAAAGGAAGAGCAAAGAAAGGAACGCCAGGAAGAATTAAGACAACTTATGGAGGGACAGCATCAAATCATGCTCTCGGTCACTGAACAATTGAAGGAAGATGTACAGGCTGAAGTCAGTGAAGTTAAAGAAGAAGTCAGTGAAGTTAAAGAAAAAGTCAGCCAAGTTGAAGGAGAAATAACTGAAGTTAAAAGAAAAGTCGGTGAAGTTGAAGGGGAGATAGCCCGGTTGAAACAACAATTAAGAGAGAAGGGAGGCCAATTAGTACTGTCGTCTGGTGCTAGGTTACAGCCACCTTCATTCGACGGTCAAAGTTCATGGTCAACTTATAAGAGACAATTTGAGGCAGCTGCACGTTCAAATAACTGGAACGATGAGGAAAAAGCAACAGCATTGGTATTAGCACTAAGGGGCCAAGCATTAGACCTGCTCCAAACAATTCCTGCCGCACAGCAACAAAACTTTAGCATTTTGGAGGCAGCGTTAGAACTAAGATATGGCGACCAACATCTCGCCCAAGTATATCAGGCTCAGCTCAAATCACGCAGACAACGAGGTGGAGAAAGCCTCCAGGAGTTCGAGGCTGCGGTAGAAAGATTAGCCCATCTAGCCTATCCTGATGCACCAATGGAATTTCAACAACAGTTAGCAGTTGGTACATTTATTGATGGGGTAAGGGACCAGGAAGTTAGGCGAATTCTTAAGTTGGCCAGGCATAAGCGTAGTAGTGAGGCTTTAGTACATGCACTGGAGATTGAGGCTGCCTATGAGGATACCACACAACCAAATCAGAGAGTACGAGCTGTGAGTGTGGAGGAAGACAAGCCAGAGAACACAACACAAAACCTGATATCTGATCTATACAAGATGATGACCCAACTACTGACAAAATCGAACTCCCAGCAGACAGAAAACCAACAACAAAGTAGTGGGAGGCCGAATGGAGGCATCCGTTGTTATATGTGTGGCAAATTGGGCCATATTAAGAGGAACTGTCATGCGCTCAACATTCAAGATCCGAGACAAACCCAACAGCAAAGTAGTGGGAGACAGAGTGGAGGACGCATGCGCTGTTATAAGTGTGGCAGAGTGGGCCATATTCAGAGTAACTGTCGTCAGCGCATCCCTGAGAGGGTCGCAGTAATGGAGAAGCCGCAGGAAAACTGGCGAGCTGGTACTTCGCGGAATATAGCAGATGGCCTTTCCAAAAGACCATGTCAGAAAGACTGCAAGCTTTGCCACCGTAAGGAAGAACAACAAAATGTACAAATAATGAAGACCGTTAAGATTGATGTTTCGGATTATTGGACAAAAGAGTCGTTAAGGGAAGCGCAGTTAAACGATAACGAGACTGGTCCTGTTCTGAAATGGAAAGAAAGAGAGACCCGACCCGATTGGAAGGACATTTCAAATAAATCAGTGGGGCTGAAGGCTTTATGGGCACAATGGGACTCCCTTATCGTAGAAGATGGACTGCTGAAGAGAGCGTGGGAAAGTCCAGATGGGAGGAAAGTTACTTGGAAATTGTTAATCCCCAGGTGTCACGTAGCAGATGTACTTCAGCAAGTGCATAATGGAACGTCTGGCGGACATTTTGGCATCAACAAAACCCTGACAAAAGTAAGACAACGTTTCTACTGGGTAAACAGTCGTCAAGATGTGGAGGCTTGGTGCCGCCAATGTGAAGTTTGCGCGGCAAGAATGGGGCCACAAATAAGAAATAAGCAATATAACGCCAGGGCTCCATTTCAGCGAGTTACCATAGCAAGTGACCGTATGAAGGCTCGTTATGAACTTAAGGCGAATTCAGGAGGGTTCCAGGCTGGAGATTTGGTTTGGCTATGTAACCCACAACGAAAGAAAGGCAGGTCCCCGAAGCTTCACCCGCCCTGGGAAGGTCCTTACACTGTGGTCACCAGACTAAACGACGTTGTATATAGAATTCAGCAAAGTCCAAAATCCAAGATGAAGGTGGTGCACATAGAGAGACTAGCCAAGTATGCAGGGAATAATGAATTGCCTGATCGGGACGTTCAGGCTTAAGGAGGGGGCAGTGTTACGCCACTGGACTGTGCAGACTGGTTAGATTTGGCTGGAATTGTACACGAACGGCCGGGAATATTCTGGAGTGCTCTAGACCGGGAGAATTGATGTATAAATAAGACGCACGGTGGGCCGAGATTTAATCTTAAGTCGAACGTGAACGAGTAAAGAAGTAATAAGAAAGAGACCTATAAGTGTTCAGTTGTGATTATAGTTAAGACATTAATTAATCTATTGTTATTAATTGTTAATTAGTAAATAAAGTAGTGAGTAAGTGTTACCTGGACTTTCAATCAACGAATCTACGAGAAGAGGTGTTTGTGTGGATAGCAAACACGTAACAATATATTCCAACCAATGGTACATAAAGGATGCATTGTCGGTAGTGACGATTTGTTGATTTGTATAGTTTTTCTTTTCATTTAGTGGCGCATATAGGATGTATTGCTTTTATTTAATGACGATCTGTATACTGGCGCTAAACCATTTGTAAATTACAGAAACAAATCGGAGAAAATTGTGAATAATACAAGAATGAACGAACAAAACACTAAGGTGAAATAAAAGTATGCATGTTGATACTTACACTTAAAAAATATGAATTCCTAAGTCGATCTGTCGATCTTTGTCGGGAATACCAAATCGTGACCTGGGTTTTCGTCAGAAGTACCAAATCCTCCGATGTATAATTAATTATAATAAATATAACAAAAATTGGAAATAATTATTTAATATTGAAATTTTTTCATAAACAAACTTATTTAGATCTATAAATTTACCGCAAAGAAATTGTTCAGCTCTGTAATAGGTATATCATTTTCTCATACCTACAACTATTTATTTATTTGAAGTTAGTTAAATTTACTTTTTTTGCCCCCCTGTAAAATTTGTACAATTCTAGTTACAGATTGAAATGAGATGGAATAAGACACACATAGCGAACATAGGGAGAGGCTCGGTCTATGTCCCACCAGCCAGCTACAATACACTCACACTGTTACGTCCATCTCGCTTGTTCAATCGGTATTTGTTAACAGTTGGCCACATTTGCTGTTTTACACACGGTATACAGGACAGTCACACGAACATTAGAACCCCATTTAACTTCGTTATTTTTGGCGTTACATGAAAAAAATCCAAAAATAAAAGTTATATAAAATTTCATGCTTTTTCCAAAAATCAGGCCAGAAAAACAAATGAATTTGGCATTCCCGATATGAACTTTTTTTTTTTTTTAATATAATGTATATATTTTTACACCATCTGAAAGGTCTGCGAGAGTTTTTTAATGAGTAGTATTTATCTTAAAAACTTTACGAGATCCTAATTTTTATATTTTATTACCATTAAGTCATAATAGGCTGAGAAATATATAACGATCATTGAAATTTTTTATTTGATGTCAAATCAAAGGAAATGCGAAGTTTTTTTCGGTTTGAAAAACTCTTAGGTAGATATTATTTCAGAAAATAAAAAACCCTGAAAAACTCTTAGTATTTCAGAAAATAAAAACCCACTTATTCATTATATGTTAACTTATAAGAAACTCATATTTTATTTATTATATTGGTGAACAATGCCAGTATAATATTTAGAGTGGAAGAAAATTATAAAAATACAAAGTTTTTTAATTATACCCATCGTTTTTCCGAATTTTTCAAGTTGTTTTCTACTCTATTGTTTTCATTGATATGATGAACCCACGAATTCCTTAATATAATCAAAGTAAACTAGACAGAAAACTAAAAATCTCAGAAAATCGCAAATCAAGGTGCCTTATTTAAAACTTTAAGAATAATGCTTTATTTTGAAAGATACGGTCGTTTAATTTTTTTTTTTTCTATCCATCCAGGAAGTTATTTGGGGGACGATCAATTATTTTAATACTGGTTACGAGACTGGTTATCAAAAAGAAAGATTAAAAATGTGTTCTCTCAAAGTTTTAAGAGTTCTTACTAATATTTTCGTTTTATTTAAATTATGTAAAATTAATATACTAAGTTTTTTTAAGAATCTGTGTTCAATTTGCCTGCTCCTATGCTAACGAAATATAAAAATTAATTTCTCGTAAAGTTTCTTAGATAGGTAAATACTATGTGTTATATGTTATATAATATATCACTAAAAATATTTTTTAAGACATTTTTGGTTCATATCTCCGGAATGCGACGTTTAATTGTTTTTGTGACATGATTATTAGAAAATACATATAATTATATATAACTGTTGTTCTTACAATTTCTTTAGTACCTATATCAAATAATATCGATAAAAATTTAGTATCCGTGGAAAAATATATAAAATGCGTCGCGACGCCAAGCGTCGATGCCCTAAAAACATGATTGGCCACCAGATTTGTAGAATAAGTTGAGCTAAAATTTTTTCAAATCTCATTCCGTTTAGGAAATAAAAACCCTGGGTGGGAATTATGGGACACCCGGAAATACAATAATACACATTTTTTTTTAATTTTTAGATGTTTAGAAAAATACATTCTGAATATGCTGATATCGTATGCAACCCTTTTTATATACCTGGAGAACCCATTTGTTCAAAGTAAGTTTTTTTTGTAATCACTACGAATTTGTAATTTTTGAAAAAATGCTTCAAAGAATGTAGCGATTTATATACAGGGTGGCCCACTAAAAGCCACCCACGTGTTTATGTAAGATGTTGGTTTATGCTATTTTGACTCAACATTATAGACGAAACGATCGAATTTATTTCCAAGGGGGACACTTAATTTCACTGTCTTTATTGGTACCATCAGAACACCTAAACGGGGGTGATATTACACCCAAAATTTCAAAAAACAAGCGGCATTTTACTTTTTAAAATTGAACATTACTTTCCGAGAAATTGCGTTCAAAAGATTAAGTATCTACCTAATAAAGTAGACTTACGTGTTAGTCGATTAAAGGTTCGAAATGTCCTCCACCAACAAACAATACAATAATAGAGCCTTTGTTCAAAATGTCAGACATTCTGCAGAATTTCTGGAGTAATTTGACTGCATCCGTTATGATACGTTACCGTAATTCTTCTAAAGAATTAGGTCGGAATGAGTAAATTTTACTTTTTAAATGACCCCATAAAAACAAATCTAAAGGAGATAAGTCTGGTGGTTTCATCGGCCACTCAACAGGGCTCCTCCTTCCAATCCGCAGTGACCAGGAAGTCTTTGAACCAAAAATTGTCTCACAGGCAATACATAGTGTCAGTGGCGGAGCTAAAGGTGGACCCCACCTAAAAAATCTATGGCCCATCCTGGTACCCATCTGCTAGTCAAGAAAAATACATTTATAATGTTGCTGCCAAGAAAGTTTTTTGCTGCCCCTTGTAACTGAAAGAAGAGGGGGAATCAACTTTCTTTGTTTGATTTCCAGGCTTAACCTGACTCGACTATCAAAAATATTACAAAGCGGCAAGCGCACTGTGGAAACGACAGGTCGTCCAGCGGCGGCTGGTGAATTATAGGTTATCCCATATCTAACAATTGAGGCATAGGACTCATGCCATTTTAATAGAAAAAATAGTTGTGGCCCACCTTAAAATTTGAGCTAGTTCCACTACTAATGTGTTGAAATGTCAAATTATTTTTATGTTCGTTGTTCTCGATATATCTGTCAACACTGGATCAACATTGTTTTCTAACAAATCCAGGTACATCTTCCTGTTAAATTATTAGAGAGAAGAACACTTTCACCAAAAATATTTCCGCACATTTAATTTGTCTGGATGTTGAGTGTGTACACTGGAATATCCTTGGATAGGACTTTGCCTAGTCACGACAGTTATGGCGATTCACAGTACTCTCGACGAAAAATCAACATTTATCGGAAAAATTAACGTTAAAAAGAAAATTTGGATTAATTATCAGCTCACAAAATTGCAAACGCCGATCATTGTCATCTTTAGTGAGTTCTTGGACCTATGGGAATGGAATTTGTAATGCTTGAAAATTCTTTGGACAGTAGACAGCAGACAATTTTCCTATTCTCGGTATATGATCAAACCATTTATCATTTCTGTTGAAACTGGAAATGATAAATACTTTTTTTTATGACAAATAATGTCTATTTATTTGTGTATTGATTACATATATCATTTTTCTAAGTTAAAAATTAAACAAAAAAAAAGAGGGGGTGAACCATACTTCAGTGACATCCGATATAGTCCAGCAGCTAAATTGCGAAAAAAATTTATTTCAAATTTTAAATTATGGGTTGCAGTTAAAAAAAATGTTGACGTCATATCTCATAAACCACTGCCGGAAAAAATGTAAATGACTTCTATATGTGCGCAAATATAAAAATCGCTATACATTTTGAAGCATTTTTTTTAAATGTCTACCTACTAGCAAAATTATAGCTATTATTCGTTACATTATTGTGAAAAGTACCCATTTGGTTGTTGTTATTATTAATTCAATAGAGGATATTGAAAAAACTCTTAAAAAGTGAATAGCTGATCCATTGTCTTCTGTTTATAACACGTTTATTATTTGTTTTACTTGTGTAATTAATACTACACAATTTTATTTATACCTCTGTTATAATTATAAGAATGTTTTTGGCAAATCTTTTTTTAAAAATTTGTATGTAGATATTTTTATTTTTTCAGTTTTTTTTTTTACGTTTTCCTGTAATTCAGTCTTGGTGGTCTGAAGATAGAGCTATATAAAAAGCTCCGAAAATAAACACTGATTAAAAGGATTGTGAGACTTAAGACTATTTTCTTTATTCTCTAAGTTTCTATTATTCGTTATTTTTGTATGGTTTTGTGTATCCTAAAGGGGGTTACAATTTTTGATGTCACATAAATATTAAAGTATTTTCCTCAAACACTCGACGCACGATTCGTCACTTAAGTTGGCATATGTGGGGATGATTAAAACTTTTAATCATATCTAGGTGATGCCGCAACGAAGCGTGTGTCGAATGGAGTATGCATTGTTTTGGTATCTATGGTATCTATTGTATTAATTTTCTGGCTATTTTTTAGGTCCTTCGATGTAAATATAAAAAATATTATGACTGGAACTGTTTGAAATACAAAATGTGATTTGATGTATTTTTTAGTAATGTAATGAAAGTTAAATAAAGAATGTGCTAAAAGTGATATTTTAATTGTTCACATATTCCATCCTCCGAATAAATAAGCTTGGGAATTTTGATATAAAAATTTGCAGCAATAAAGCACCTCAAGGCCATAATATTTTTAATTTTTGCCATAAGATGTTTGTTCCAACTTCTATAAAATATGAACAAAATTGTTTAATGGCAACGTCTATTTAGGGCACGGCAACCGGAATCTGCGCCAGAGGCGCGGCCTCGGGGGGGCGCATGCGGTTAGACGCAAATGGCCCATGTTTGGTACCTAGATAATTCATCTTAAACAGATATACATAACAGAAAACAACAGATGAAAGAGTGGCGAATTTAGGATTTGGCTAAGGGGGGGGGCACCAGTGGTATATTTAGGGAGGGTAGTAGTAATAACGCAAGCAGCAATTTTTTGACCTCCGCCCACATCTGCACAGAAATTTACGATGTATTAGGTATAGAAAATCGTCATCAAGTCACCGACGACCTCTGGCCGACTAGACAACGTCGCTTATCAGTTGTTTGTGACTAAAGTAAAATAGACACGTTTTAAAAACTTCAATGCATGTCTGAACGTTGGTGCAGGTTTTTAGACTTATCATCGACCGCGACGTTGCGGGAACGTAGTCATGACTGAATTATCAACGTATAGATTAGTCATTCTTTAACGTTTAAGGCTTCTCCCACATCGACACGGCCAGGGCCACCGTAGGGCCGCGTCGGTGAGGAGAAGCCAAGCAGTCATGCAGATACGTTGCATATTTTAGAAGGATTCATACATGAATACGGCCGAGGTTGCTCAACACAACACCGCCAATTTCTCAAGACTAGCTCAAGGACAAACATACTGACTATTGCCCGCCATTGTGATGTTGACAAATAACGTAAAAACATTCAAATTTAGGAAATTTTGGGCAATCTAAATTATTTAAGTTTAAAACTACTGTATCCATGAAAAAGGTCTAAATTTTTTTTTCTAAGAACTCGAGTGTAGTGGCGCGCTTGATTTTTTAGCCTACAATGTCCATATTTTACCATAAACTGGTCTGCGTTAAAAATGTTGGTAGGTACCACAAAGCTATTAAAATCTACTGAAAACATCACAATAAAACAGGTGAAGCTTTACTTTCTAATCTTCTAAGTTTAGGTGAGGACAGTAGTGGTGTTGATTCCAGTAAACACAAGCGGTTCAACCATTTTAGTTAGGAAAATATACTACACAATTTCGTCAATTTTGATGTCAAAGTTGGTTTTCCACGAAATGTTCAGACGACGTCGTCATCATCAGTCACTGTCAGTCGCATGTCGATTTTGTAACCACAGAACAGAAAAAGAGTTGTAACGACCCTAATTTTACCCACCGAATTTGATACAAAAGCTGGTCGGAAAATCGTTGTTACGACGTCATCCAACAGTCAGGATGCTTCGAACAACATTGATATTGATAATGTTAAAGTGCTACCTGGGAAATATCAAATTTTTTCCTTCTTTCTAAGGTGTGTTGTACACACCCCGAAACTAAATCCTTGCCAGTTAGGGCATATTGGCCATTGAATATGAAACGGTAGAAAAGATTAATTATGAAGAAATTATCGAAAAATGTACCCGTGAAAAATCAGGAAAAATTATGCTATAGTTGTAAATATGGAGTTTGCAAATAATTTTTCGGAAACTTCTTTGTAAACATATTAAGCAACCTTTGTTAATACCAGCAACTAGTTTACTACTATTTTAATAATTTATGATTCATTTGTACAATAAAAGCCGATTAACGAAGCATTTATGGATAGAGGTAAAGTATTAGGTTCCATCGTTTTATTTTGGTATCGGAAATATGTAGTAGGTAGATTTTTGTACACACCTTTCTGAGACACCCTGTCAATCAATCTGATTACCACAGAACGACTACATTTATCATCATTAGAAATAAAAATATTTATTTTTGACACGATAGAAATTATGAGTTGGCTAGATCATACAAATGAAGTGTATTTTAAATGACGGTGTCATAAAATGTCTTTATTAAAAGTGAATTTCAACATTTATCTAGTATCTCATAGATTAATGGCGGGATATTTTCATCATAATAGATCTAAATACTGGCTAGAAAGAGTAGGAACTCGTGAAATGGTTGGTTTTGGAATGAACGGTACACCATTATATATCGATAGAGCAGATTTTCCTTTCCCTGCCCTTAGATTCAAAGAAACTACACCTGAAATACAAGCACTCTATGAAAAGCAAAAAGGGGATTGGAAATTACTAACACTTGATGAAAAAAAGACGCTGTATAGATCGAATTATGGCCAAACCTTTGCCGAATTTCAAGCTCCTGCATCAGGCGAGTGGATGCTAGTAATTGGATATGGACTGATGATAAGTTCTCTTGGAATTTGGTTATTTATTTGGTTGAAACTATTTGTAATTAAAGATTTACCGGAAACCTTTAAACCCTCACTAATTAGAGCCCAAATGAGGCGGATGATCGATTTACAAGTAAATCCAATCCAAGGATTGGCTTCAAATTGGGATTATGAAAAAAAAGACTGGAAAGTTAAAAAATGGAATACCCCACCTAATCCTTTTATTAGATGTCCAGATGATGAATAATATGTGTTTATTGACATGTTCACTTTAATTTTAATTAAGTGAATTATTGGGTTTGTATTAATGCTAATAAAAAATGTGCAAAATTATCCCTGACATATTTTATTGATTCGTTCAAAAATATTTTATTTGACAAACTTCAATATTTCTGTACCATGAAAACTAGATAGTTAATTTTTAATATATGTATACAATTAACAATGAGAGTTCTAAATCTCTTCGGGACAATCGTTTAGAATTTTGTTCTTTTGCCATTTTCTATTTTCAAAATTGCACAAAATTTGCAACGCTTTATCCTTGTTAAACAAGAATAATTAAAGCATCCAAAGCGCTTAAGACACTGGCGCGGCGGTGTTGAAGGCATCCAATGAAACGCCCATACATTTTAATATAATATAATAATAATGTTTATTTGCATACACAACACAACATAACACTTAGGCATAATTAACAAGTTTTTTATTTACTGGTGTACGAAATAATTATAATAGAACCCTATAAACTTGTTCCGCGCCTAACAATATCTTTTGACAACGACTTTTCTCTCTAGTGACGCCAACTGGTGAGCCTAAAAACGGTAGCCCTCATTTAGAATCCGTTAGTAAATTGTGCCTGTAATGAATTGGTTGTAAATTTACCTTTTTATATGACATATTAGTCATGTGATTCCGTTTGAACTGTTTGAACGATATGATAAATTTATTGGAAGTATTGTTTTTTGATTTATTATATACTTACAACTTTTATAAACGGTGTTTCAATAAGAGCGCAATATTTCAAGGATAATTAAACATGGTCTTCTGTGGCAAAGTATTGAAATATTTTTATTGAGTTATAATAATGTAGACATTTGGGAGTTATGTATGGAACAACAAATCTGGTAAATGACCGCCACGGCTTTGTTGGCATATGCGTACTCTTTTGGGAAATTTTGAATAACTGTATTGCATACATGTGGTGATATTTCGTTGATATGGCGTCTAATTTCGGCCTTCAATGCTTTGATGGTCGTGGGCATGTTGGCATAAACCTGTGACTTCACATAATCCCACAGCCAAAAGTCCAAAGGTGTTAAGTCGCAAGAGCGTGGCGGCCAATTCTGGTCACCAAACCGAGAGATGACACGACCAGGAAAAGACTCGTGCAAGATTGTCAATGTTTCACGGGCGGTATGGCAAGTGGCACCATATTGCTGAAACTACATGAGGCACAAGAAACTGGGTTATCATAGCACGATCACGTTCACCATTTACCGTTACTGCACTACTTGCCTCGTCTTCGAAGAAAAACGGTCCAATGATTCATCTAGACCACAATGCACACTAAATAGTGACACGTTTTGGAGGCATTGCTTTCTCATGAATCATTCGTGGATTTTCTAAGCACCAAATGCAGCAATTTTGCCTATTAACGAAGTCATCGAGATGAAAATGGGCCTCATCACTGAAAATGATTTTGTCCGCGAAATCTGCATTCACTTCTTGTTGTTCAAGGATCCAATTTGTGAACTCTCTTCACTGTGCATGGTCTGTTGGCAGAAGTTGTTGAGTCAATTGGAGTTTGTAGACATGGAGATGTAAATCTTTAAGGTATGTGGTGAGAATACGCTGAAGAGTGGCTGTTGTCGTCCAATTCCTGTGCACGATGACGAATCGATGTCCCTGGACTCTCGGCCACGCTCTCGCGAATTGCCGTGGTTTTGTTCTGAACGACCTCTACGAGTTCGTTTCGTGTGATTCACGTCACTACACTGTACTTTATAATTTTTCGTTTATTCTTTTCACTAGTGATGGGAGTATTCGAATACTAGAATCGAGAAGTATCCGATTCTCATAAGTTCTCGGTGTACTCGAGAACTTTTTTGAAAGTATTCGAATACCGAGTTCTCGTAAGAAGACTAAAGAATTGACGGATTTGCTCGATGCAAGTAAACTGCAATCGGATATTCGGCGTTTTCGGTTCTCGATTCCGGCACACATCCAGTCAAACTGAGATTACTGAGAACTCGGTATTCGAATACAGTCAAACTATTATAAACACACACAACAGTAAACGAGTGAACGCCCAGGCCTAGCGTCCAATCTCGGTCGGATATTCAAAATGACATACCATTTATATTTCTAACTTTAGACAGGGATGGCTGCGGAAATAATATTCTCAAAATATATTTATTAATTTAATTTAATTGTAACAATTAAAAATAACAAAAATAAAAGTTTTAAAGAAATAAAATCAGCGAAATACGACCCAGCCTGCTGCCACGCTGCCAGTGCAGTTTGTAATGTTTGTATTTTGTTTTTGTAATGTACGTACTTACTTACCTATGAGAACTCGAGAACCGAGAATCGAGTGGAATCGGTTACTAATCGGTAGTAGAGTTGTAGAGTACGTATTATTTGGCCATTGACGCGGTGCAGAGAATATCATATTATTCTATTATTCATAATATTCTCGGTTCTCGGATACTCATTCGATTCTTAAAAGTATTCGAATGCCGGGTTCTCGATTCTTAAACTAATACGATTCTGCCCATCACTACTTTTCACAGTAGATGAATGAGGAACATTATTTCGACCGAAAATTAGACGCACTTTACGATTCGTGGCAATTTCCATCATTTTGATAATGTTTAACATTCAGGACGCGTTGTTCTATCGTGTAATGCTACATGTTTACTAACTCCCATCTGTCTATCAACCCGGCATGACA
Organism: Rhamnusium bicolor; assembly: GCA_029963845.1. Lineage (NCBI taxonomy): Eukaryota > Metazoa > Arthropoda > Insecta > Coleoptera > Cerambycidae > Rhamnusium > Rhamnusium bicolor. The sequence goes on along the minus strand of JANEYF010003719.1, from coordinate 126,656 downwards.
TAATCTTGTTACATCATGACAGCGAAACTGGCGCGCAATTCAAATCTTGCGCTCTTATTGAAACACCTATTCAGATAAGAATGACAGAATACGTTAGAAAATACTATAGGTTTTTATTTATATTACCATTTTATTTTTTTAAAGAATGTTTATGTAATACCCAATAATTATTTCATTATTTTTTTCTAGCAATAGGACATATCTTTTTTCTAATTGGAAAAGTTGAATACAGGAAATTATAAGCATAACATATTATGATGTAAGTCACTAATTATCCAAGTAGCACACCCAGCACATGCCAACGTTGTGACAGCGGTCACACCAAATTACAATTTGGTGTGCTACTTAGGTACCTATCTCACAGATAGTATTGATTTCTTCATTTCGTGATTTTTTTGAGCAAGTTTATTTTATGTTGATCTGAGTTTGTTGTTAATAAAAAAAATTGTACATTTGGTCTTAAAAAAGAAAAGTATATTCGTAGCTCCAAAAGAATAAAAGTACTCTTTAAAGGGTATGGTTGGTTACCCTAACGTCACAACTATTCGGATCCATTTATTCCCGCATGTAATGTTTATTTAAAATAAAAAGATTACCGCAACCACTACAGAACAACTATATGCAACCACTACAGAACAACTATATGCAACCACTTTCTCAAGCGTTTGGATGCCACCGGTTAAAATTATTTTTATATCTACTCCTTACATACCTATATCACAGCAGAGACAACCACGGTCTCTGATCACAGTAAACAATGGGCGTTCACGAAAAGCCACCCTGTGCTCTCCAAATTCAAAGATTCCTTCCGATGAGTACCTCCGAGTATTCTTTACTGTTTTCGAATAGTCAATCTGAATCTAAAATGAATTGCAAGCTTCTATCATAATAAAGGCTTATTAAACACAGACTACAGACTGTCTTTGAGAACTACAAGTTTTGATATTTCGAATTGACAGAAAAAAACTTAGGTTAAGATTCTGTCATCAAAATACGTTCGGAAAGTACCTAGCACTCGGAGAAAACTTAAAAATCAGAAGCGCGTTCGATATTCGCCTAGAACTTTTATATAAGTTTATAAAGCGTTGATTGAAATACTTCAGTCAGTAGGGTTTTTTGGATACAGAGAAGTTTTAACCAGTGGTTATAACCTCACGATTTTCATTAGTTGAGTTCAAAATCAAAATTAATTTCAATCAATGGTAATCGTGAGGTTATAACCACTGGTTAATACTTCTCTGCATCCGAAAAGCCCTGATGACATATTTATTATAATAAAAATGCTTCTTCAAACCACGGTCACAGAATAACCGGTTATTCTGTGCCACGGTTCAACAAGCCGTAGCGCCCATGGCTTCAATCCGAAGACCTCGGTTTTAATCAACGTATGCGGTTTGTTTCTGCGCGCCAAAGGCTATGGCGTCACTAAATCCATGCGTGTAAACCATTGTGGTGGGAACATACACATTCATAGACAAATGATGTCTATGGGTGAGAACCTCAATGGTGTAAACATGCCTTCCACAGAACAGAAAAAGAATGCCTTCTTAGTGACAATTGATAATAATAATTTAATTTTGATGATCTGTGGTTATCCGCGATCTGTGGTGACCATTTTGGGTTGTTTTATTTATGATTTGAACAAATCGAGGAATCGCGTTTAGAGTTTAGTTTGCGTCAGAGTAGTGCTTATTACGACGGAGTTTGAGGTTACAAATTGTTTTAACAATTAAACATTTTCTTACAACTGTAATAGGAAGTCCCCTACATTTAACGAAGTAGTGTGTCCTGTGTAATTGTTAGTGATTAGTGACAGATTGGGAAATAGTGTATTAAATTTGATTAATATTTAATTTAAAGTTCATTTTCATAATAGACAAGCTTATTGCTATGTTTTCTGCAAGGTGTTATTTGCTTTTTGATGTATTATGAGATGGCAGAGGATTGCACGGTAGTGCGATTTTCAAGAGATCCATCTCTTGCAAGAATAGAAAATTTAAAACAAAATGATTCCCCTGACAAATTTTCGGATAGTGGACGTTTCGGGGTGTTTTATGTTGTTTGTATTGCATTATCGATTATAACCTATGTCCTAGATTTAGTTTTATCCTGTATTTTATTATATTTCTATTCAGTTAATGGACATGGATTGTATTTCGCATTAACATTAACTTTCATCATATTACCAGCGTTGCTTATGACAACGGTTAGTTTACGATGGTAAGTTGTTTTTTTTTTGCTATTTTCTGATTAAGTTAAAATATTGAAGTACTAAACCTAGGTAGGTGCTTGGGTACCTAGTACTTAATTGTTTCATTGATTGCTAAAAGAGCAATTAAATTATATAGATAGAAACACATATGTAATATAGTACTTAATATTCCATCCAAATATTTTTTTATAAAAATTTTACATAAAACTTGAAATAACTGTAAACACCACATATATGTTTGTAGACTTACTTCTCGGCATGTATACCTACCTAGTCAGCAAAAAAAAAATTACCATATTTGTTTATTAGCAGTAAGATTAGAGGTTTATACATAGTTTTACATCTTTTTAACTAAAGTAACCCAGCGTTTAGAAATAAGAATTTCCCATTGTAAGTTATAGATACTTATTATCGAGTCTTATCATAGGTACCAAGATACATACCAGAGCGACAATTATTAGCATCATCAATGTATTATGGTTTTGGTTATCTGTACTGCCTAAATCTGGAAAAATTTATTCACTTTTACACACAATAGGTGCGTTCTTTCTACCACCAATCTCAGCTAAGTTGTTTTATGGATACACCGCATAAATAAAAGCATAATTTCATTTGATGTAGCCTCCATAACCGTAAAACTACTTAGATTAACTGAGATCTCAGAAAGAACGCACCTATTGTAGTAAAATTTCAGTTTATTATGTTCATTTATCTGTTCTGTTTTGTTAATGTGTGACATAAAAAGTAGGAAGTGCTGTTTCAGTTAGTAATGAAATTCTTAAATAAATTGCTATGATGTTTTATAATGAGTTATCGACGGGCGGTAAGATTTTTTGTATTTAGTATATTTTAAAGTACAATAATTTACTTCATAAAGAAAAAAAGGCAAGAATAATTTATTTAAGTTGTGTAAATCACGGTATACTACGTAAAACTGAAAAATAATTAATTATTAGCAGGAAGACCGATAGATAGTGCCTAAATTATATCTGTAAATAGTGAGTGGCATACATTATAGTCTTCAGATTATTTTGATTTGTTACATAATAATAATAATACATTTTTTATTTATGTACTTAAGTAGTGTCACAGAACCAGTAGAATTTGTGGTAGTGTTCATAACAAATATTTTTTGGTATAGAAATTATATAATGTCCTAGAAGAGAAGCAGATGTGTCGGATATCTGCAAAGAAACGTCTTGATAAAAATACTAGGCAAAACCCATTCCGAGATATGGGTGGTAAGAAGCATTTTTGAATAGATATCTTGAAATCCTAGGTTAACCATTAGGATACTATAAGAAATAATATCAAAGTGTTTATAAAATTGAAAGCTATGTAAAGGACAAACAAATTTAAAACGTGAACAGATAATTCGAATAAAAATTTCATTCACCTGACAAATTTGAATGTTTAACCAATCATGCATCTCTATTTTGAATTTACCAACCAATCAACGTCAAATTACAGCTTTAATTTTGCGCTAGTGCAAATTATCGAAAATTACCGTTGTCACTTTCGACATTTCTTGTCAGGCTTATTCATGTAAGGTATATAAAATATAATGTAGTCAGCGACAAATTTTTATGATGTTTCTAGCCAGCACAGGTTGTGAAATGCTATGCCTTCAATCATTGATTGAAGTGTTATGATATGTATATAACCTCAAAAATAATATGAATAACATGAAACCAATCCGCGACGAAAATACCTGCAATTTATGTTTTAATAAGTGATTATACAGGTTGGGGCAATAGTTCGTCTGACTTCGATATGTCGAGGTCTATGATAGCTAGAATTATTGTAATTATTGTTCAATAAATTGAAAGTGGTCATAAATAGCTATAGGACTGTACGTACAAAAAAATGTTCGTTTTTCAATCCTACATCACATCGTCCAAAAATATACAGGGTGTTCCATTTGAAAAAATTGAGAAGTCAGTTCAAAAAGTTGCAAATTTAATTTTTTTTATATTTTTTAATAATAATAATGTGCACAGAATTAAAAAAAGCGCATGTTGCCACCGGGTCTATTTAATAAATAAAACTACGAGCATGTGGGAATACATGCAATGAGATTTTGTTTATGTTTGTTCGTGCGCGCTCGGCTCGTTCTGTTCGTTCGGACAAAAATGCTTAAATCTGTCTATAAGACCCGATTCCTAAACAAACGTTTTAGCAGAAGACGTTTTGCTAATTAACAGATTTCTTTGGGCGTTTCTTCCCCATGCTATGATTTATTTCACACGTAAATATCAGTGAACATAACCTGATTTTCCATAAGGCACCGGTACCGTTTAACAGATTGGAGCACATACAATGTGCAAACTTACGTTTTGGTGCTTTGTAACCTTTTTTATTTATGATTTTACTAGCCCTTTGTTATTATTATTTATAGTGAACATTAAATTTGAGTTAGTTTTTGTTTCATCAGCGGGGGCTTTTCTTATGGTTTGCACATTTACGCAACCCCCCAAAAACGATAACGAAAAAAGTTATGTTTAATTTTTCGTATATTCAAATACGTTAAATTATTTTCATAAAGGCACGTTTTTAATAAACAGGTGAAAACTATATTTGCCGAATTTCTTAATTTAACCTTACTTAAAACTTAAATTCGATTTACTTAGTGATAATTTATAATATATAATTTACCAAAAACACTGATCACTTTTGGTGCTGTCTCTACCACTACTATTTACGTTAGACATCGATGCTGGTTTGCAAACAGTCAGCAAACCAATTAGTTCCATTGCAGCTCTGCGCATTAATGAGCTCTCAGCCTCTTTTTTCCTCTTACGAGTCTTTTCCATAAAGGTTCAGCATGTTGCAAATCAAGTGCAAACCTAGTAGATTAGTAGTATCTTCAGGTCTCAGGGCTTTAACCATCCCAGTTTTGTGTACGTATACGCATATGAACAGCATTTTTATTATCGTAAAAATGAATTCTGTGCAAAGTTTAATAGCGGAGCCATTCTGTAGTCGATCTTCCACCGAAAAAATTAAAATAAAAAGATTATAAGAAGACCTAATCCTAATTTAAAACATAAAACAGTCTGTTTCCAGTAAAAAACGATTCTGTAATAGAACATTTAATTCAGACATTTATAATAAACGTAAGTGAATTTGTGGTTGTGATGTGAAAAATGCACTTTTTTGCCAAAAGAAAACTTTTTGCGCAAACATATGATGGTGCAGCAGTCATGAGCGGGTCATTTAACGGTGTGTAAGCTATTATTAATTAATGTTGATGAGTCCGAAAGTTAGTTTATATTATTATAAGATAAGTACACTTTTGCAAAATAGATATTTTTCTAGAAAACATTCATAGTTGGTAACTTTTAACCTATGTAGTTAACGTAACTTATTATAATAACCGGTTCCTCTAAAAATTGGAACATTATTACAGCATGAGCCGCCATTGTGATTCGTATAGACAATTACATATGTGATGTTTTAAACACAAAACAAAAGCTTAATTCCGGAGCTTTTTTCAAACCTGAGATAGTTTGATTTAAAAAAGAAAACATGAAATCTCTCTGTAGTTTCACAGTTTTACGCATGCGAAAAAGTAAACAACACCAATTTTTCGGAGGAAAGTGAGGTATTGACCTTGAGCTGAAGTCAAACTCTGATTGGATGAGAGTATTTGTCCGTGTCTGTCAGTCGCCAGGCCGCTTAAACGTTCGCTTGGGGAGCAGGCCTAAGATTAGGCAAGTAAAAGATCCCTACTCTTCGACAAAGAAGAGCTGCGGCAAAATTTTCAAATTGGAGGTAGCTCGTCTCCTGGCGTTGGTGATTGGCCTTGGTAGAGGAAATAGGCCGACGTTAAATATCAATTGAGCAAAAAATTTAGGTACGATTTACTTCACCGTAAAGAAAAGCACATCTCATTCATTACTCATTATTGTAAATAAAGATTTTAAAATCAAATAAGTACGTTTATCGCCAAAGTTTTATAAATAGCCGAGTAAATATCTTATCTTCTTTTTCTACAAAAATGTAATAAATTAAGAACACTGTCATTATTATTACTTATCCATGAGTATATTCATTGTATTGAAGTAATAAAGATAACATACCTGAACTATGTAATCGACTGATCACAGATTTCCTAGAAAATTGAAGGTGAACAGGTGAAGTTAATAAAGATTTTTCTTTTATAGCGGGTTAATTTTATTTTATACATCAAAGCCTCGATAATTGCCAGTTGTGCAATATTACAGACGAGTTTTTAAATTCATCTGTCAATCCATCAGATGAGTTATCTAAAGGAATAAATACATTGTAGCGTCGAGTTTAGATGTACTCAGCATGTTCGATTTATATACAGTAATATTCTTTTTATAAGTAACAATTCGGTATATTTAATTTATTTTCTGAGAGCTCCGCCAACTGTAAATAGGTGATCCTGGCTGGTTTATTACAGTAAACTGAATGCAGACTAATTGCAAAGGCAACAGGTGAATATAAGGTGGGTTCACGTTGACTTCGGGCCGAAGCTCTGACCCAATTGTCGTGTATGTACTATACCAATGAGAAGCTTTTCGTTCACGTGTGCAGTATCTTGTTACGTTTTATCGAAGTTCCGTCAAAATAATAAAAGTCGGCATGCCTTTTTAGCGATTTGTGATTTATATTTTGCATCTTTACGTATATTCAGTAGGAGACGCATACAGTGAAGATGCAAGCAGCGCGCGCATCCATTGATGCTAGCAAAGCATCGTTTCACGATTTAAATTCGCGATTTTTTTTAAAAGATTCAACGAATGATCCCACACGCTACGTGAAGGATTTCAAATACCGAATGTTCGCCGAATAAACGCATTGTCTGGGACCGCCACAACATGTATGAAAGACCCTATAGTATAGTAGGAGAAATCGCTTTAGTGACGGGACGTGCGGGGTAAGACACTACAGAACGCAGAGCCGGATTTATCTGTATTGCTCGCTCGTTTACTTTTTCAATGTAGGTTTTTGTGCTCAGTTTAGCTAGCAACAATTTAACATTTGTAGAAAAAGTATTAACTTGAAATAAAAGTATTGAATTAAAAGTATTGACTACACATCCAATAGTTGCAGTATTCAAGTTCACTTAATACAAATTGTTACTATCTAGCAAGATCCACGAGGAGTTATGAGCATTTCTTGCCAGGAAAGGATGGATATGGTATAGAATAAAGAAATTATTTAAAAAGTAACAAGAAACCTTGAGAAACAAAATAAAAACAAAAAATATACTCTCAACATAGTAATAGAAACAAATATTTTTCTCAATAAATAAACTAAAAATAAATTCTAATAGTATAAAGTTATTACTATAATAAAAACAGAGACGTATTTTTGTCAAAATGAAAAAAAAAAAGTAATCCCGTAAAAGAATATTTCTCAAGCACTGAACTACGAAAGCACAAAAACGGAAATAAATAATACACTTGATATCACAAAATTCAGTTCTTCACTTCACTTTACCTAACCTCACATTGCGTCTTCCTTTGAATCCTCGCCCTTCTTAATCTCTTCTTCATTTTCAGATGAACTACTATCCTCATTAGTTCCCACAGTTAAATTGAATTAATGAGGGCTACCGCGCTTGAATTCACCACGAGAGGCGCTAGTGTAGGGTAAGGTAAATGTCACTGAACGTTAATGTTTATTATGATTTTTTAGTAATTTTCACAAAAAATAGCTGAAAACATTTAACACAATGATGATAGAAGGGGAGAGTAGTAATTTACTTGCTCAGTAGGGAAATTATTGTACCTATCACAGGTCTCTTATGTAATTAAAGTTAGGTTATGTCAAGCATGAGCATGATGAAAACAACGAATGTGCATGGTTATTACATACGATTTTCTGTAGTAGGCTACTTTAGTAACGCATAATCGTCAGGATTAAAATGTTTCTTATAAACACACAAATGTTTCGAAGGAGTAAAATTATCCCTGCGAATCGTTACAAGCCACTGTTTTAGGCGAGTTTTGACTCTAGGAAACATGTCCGCCATTTGTTTCCGAACAAAATGGAACTGAACAACATTGAGGCATAATTAACAAGTTTTTTTATTTACTGGTGTATGAAATAATTATAATAAATATAAACTTGTTTCGTGCCTAACAATGTTGACAACTACCTTACTCGACAGTGGCGCTAACTGGTGAGCCTAACAACGGTAGCCCTCATTAGAAAAGTTGCGCGAAAAAAAATCATCTAGACTGTAAAAGCTGTATCTTAAAAGTAATTTCTTAACTCTTGTTTTAAAAGCAGCTTTGGCATTAATTAATAAGTTTTAAGTTTACAAGTGATTATAAATTTTAATTGGCAAGATATAACCGCTATTTGTGGTTAGCGAGGTAATCTTAAGTTTTCCCTGAATCGTAAGGCCTAATCATTTACGACCGAGTCAGTTGATGTAAAATTGTCTGTTATTCTTAATGAAAATTACGCATTGAAGATTGATGGTTCACATAAGATCATAGTTTCTAGATTACAAAGCAATTTAGACAAAGTTTTTTAAGGCGTCATCAATTTGCGGATTCTAAGATCATCTGTCATCAATCAGAACGCCTAAAAATTTGTTTTGAGTTTGCCTGATGGTCGAGTCTACAGAGTCTACAGCCAAGAGGCTGAAGTCATAGACAGGCAGTTTTTGAACTGTTTAAGAGAAGTTTATTAGTGCACTATAGTTATGGGATGTTAATGACACAATTGCTAGCTACTTCAGTTAGCTTATTAATATTACTTGCTTCTATAAATTGTAGATATATCATCTTCAAATTATAATAATGAACTACTGATTAAGGACATAAATGCGATTCATTATGTCATTGATAAAAATTAAAAAGAGGAAAGGGCCCAGGATACTCCCTTGGGGTGCCCCCGCCGTGACTGTTTTCATGTCAGAACAGAAGTCCTCGCCTGCTATCCTTAGTACGACCATCTGATAGCATCCAAGGGCCAACTCACACTAGGTCATTAAGATAAGATGAGAGCCAACTATAGAACAATCTCCTTACCCCGTAATGGTATATTTTTCGCTTGAGAATGCCGTGGTTCACTATATGAAAAGGGACGTATGTAGTCAAAATATAAACCCATAACACATTGTTTATTGTCAAGACTGCTGATTATGGAATTAACAGAATTTAAAATAGCATCTTATGTAGAACGACCGTTGCGGACGCCAAATTGAGTCTCGGTTAAAATATCATTTTTGTTAAAGAAGTTTGAATAATCCTGAAGTGGGTTGGAACCTTTGATGTGAAGATAACACTGACTTAGTTTTCCACAAAAGACCAAAACAGTGTTTTGGTGTTTTGTGGAAAACTACATCAGTGTAATCTTGAATAAAAAGCTTTTTCATATTGTTCTTTCTCGAGCATCTTCAAAACAAACAGGGGACAATTATGCCCGCTGTCGACATTGCGGCCGTTTATATTAATTCTAATCAATATTTCTAAACCTATGAATAATTCAGTATTTTTTTTTATTCATTTGTTTCAGGTACATAGTAGACCATGATGACCCATCAGTTGGTCGCACATCAGTTGCACAATGGATAGTGAGGATTATTTTCCTTCTTCTACAATTAGCACCACTTTTAAGGTATATAGACACGATGATTTATGGAATTAAGAGTAAAATTGCAGCCACCACAGAAAATCAAACTAAACACACTACATTGTATCGTAGAATGTTGGACGAGGACACGAATAGTGCTCTTTTGCGATTATTTCATTGTTTTTTGCATTCAGCTCCCCAAGCCGTCATCCAGCTTGTGATATTGTTAATACATATTTCACATCATGGGAAGATTGCACTGAGTATAAGTGAGTATTAGATATATCATTAATTTTAGTTTGAATTCTAGGTACTGTCATACCATTAATTTATTGATAATTAGTGTTTATTAGTAATCGATTTTGAATTTTCTGCGCCTTAGAGAGCTTACCTATCTAATTTTCATAGGACTTTTCATATTTCCACTGCTATATTTCGATATTTTGGGGTATTTAAATAATATAAATATATTATCGTTTGTTTCCTTGTTTATTAGATTGAACTGTTATAATAAAAAAGTTTTGAATTAGTTTTTTTTTCCCTTCAAATCAAATATCGAATTTTAGTAAAAATAATAATAAAATAGGCCAATGGTTGAACATTTTGGTGCAATGATAACTTTTTAATCTAAGCAATTGTTTCTCATACATTTATCTAGGTATCTTTGAAATATAACGGTAGTTTGCTTCTGTAAATTTAATAATAATTTTTAAACTCGTCCTTAAATCGCCTTGTATATAACTGCTTTCATTAATTTTGTCACAATCTTTGTTTGTGACGAAGCATGATAGTTCCCAGAATATGAACATCCAACTTAAAAATATTTGTTCAATATATCTACAATTCCGGCCACAATCCATGGACACAGTGTATCTAGCAGCACAATTTTATTCATAGGTCTCAAGATGATACATAATTTATTGTTCAAATAAATTTTTATTGTTAAAAAAAAAATAACGATCTATGTGGATACTTGTTTTAATTGTGTTATGACTGATACAATAAATAAGATAAATATAGCAGTTACACATATTCTGGTAAAACATATAGGCAATTATCACCAAATTAACACGTAATAAACTGTGTTTTATGATATTGTCCAAATTTATAGTAGTTTGTCATTTTTTATCAAAAGAATTTTTTTTACTTGGAATTGTATTTAGGTATTTGTTAATTTTCCCTAATTTATAATTTTTCATAAGAATCGTAAGCCTTAGAAGTATAAATATTAATTACTTGTATTAAAAACTGCTAGTTTTAGCAAATTCTTGTTTTGAATTTGTTGCATAATTTTTTTATGGAATATGCTTTAAAAATAAAATCCCTGACAAAATGCAGGGTTATGTTTAAAAACACGTTTGAACAGTTTAAAACATGTATTTTTATTGGAAGTATTATAAACATTTGTTTTACTTTATATTCACTTCAAATGAAAATAACACTACACATACAAGTCCTTTTTCCACACGGGGTACTATAATAGAAAAACTCCATTTTCTATTATACTGCTTTGTTTGCATATTAGAAATTCAGACTTTCTACACGATCGTAGTTTTTTCCTATTTAATCTGATAATAAAAAGTTTTTAAAATATTTTTCTTTAATTTACTTAAATAAATTAGGTGTTATTTAATAAAATTTAAATTTTAAAACACGATTTTTCGTATCCTCTCCAAAATGTATGTTGTTTTTTTTATTTTGGGTTTTATTAAAATTTTTATTTTCCATAAAAATGAAATTTTTTGTAATTAAAATAAAGTTATAAGTTATACAGGTAATAATTAGGAAATATTTAAATATCTATGGAAACAGAACATTTAAAATTCTATTTAAAATTACAAATACTAGGCTTCGGAGAGCGTAGTTTCAGAAGCAAGAAAGTATCACAGTGATCTAAACCACAAAACAACAAAATAACTAAAACAACCAGTTATGACTCTGCTAAAAGTTAATGGTGGCAGCACGGTCAACAAATATGTTGTAATAGGGTGCGGGAAATTAAGATGAGTAAGATAGCATTATTGAACACCTTTATATATGCATATTATGTGTCTCTTTACATTTCTTCATTCAACTGTTTTAAATCAAAAAAACAGTTTTAAACGAAAAAAACAGGATGTTTTGTTTTTCTTTCCATGTTCTTTATCAACCCTGATAAGATGGGGCATCAATAATTTATTGATCTGCTAGTGTAATAGTAGTTTTTGTTTATTTAATTAGCAGCAACCATAAATAAATAATCACAAATACTTCTATCATTATTAAAGTTAATAGAAAAAAGATTTACATACTCAGTAAGGAGTACCTATAAGAAATTAAACACCACAGGTAATGCAACCCCCTATATCCCTGAAGGTACCTTGTGCAGGAGAGCGCAACACATTTAGAGACAATGAACACACACCCAATATCCGAGTATGCTAGGATTAATTTATGGTTTGGAAAAAATTCTAGCTCCTCAACCGGGGATCAAACCCGGGTTTCCAAGGTGAGAGGCAAGTATTCTTACCGCTCGACCATGCAGTCACAATTATTTACTATTATTTATTTATTTAAAGTAAAGCCAAGATGAAACACCCAAATCATTTTTCTTTTTCTTTCTTGGGTCTTACACTTGAATAATTCTTGGTTATCTAAAAAATACAATTAGTTATCCAGTATCGTACTGAGAATTTGGTAGTAAGCCCCAAGAAAGAAAAAGACAAGTTTAGAAAATGCCACAAATAATGTTCATACAATACCCAAATGGTAATTGAAACATATTGTAAAAATGGGTTTTCGTCCACATAAATTTATCTTTTGGATTATCCTGGTTAATGGGGATGTCCTACATGACTAAGTAAATTTTTGTTTTATGTATATGATACTGCATTGTATGTGGAATCGATATCTGCATATAAATGGTTGCCATTTTAAGCTGTTTACGGTTACAAAATTAAATTATAACGGTGTCATATTTCCTAACATATGGGCTCAGTGGAGTAGTTGACTAGAGCATGCGATGTGACTAGATAATCTCGCCATCGTCCTGCGTGTTCGAATCCCGCCACCGGCACTGGCAGTGTCGGTGGGAATGGTTGTGTGCACGTTTTTTTCATAAGTGTAACCCTCGCCCGTACAGCTTCGGCTTTGAATTCGGGGATTGTCTAATTTCTGTGGTGTTTGATTTAAAATATTTATATGAAAAATATAAGTAATTTTTAATCATTTCGTGAATTTGTACATTTATTTTGTGTTGTGCATACTTTTTCAATACTATATTAACTTACATTCAGTATGAAATGTAAATATTTGCGAATTTTGCAGTAGGTTAACTAGCAGCAACAATATCAATAACTTTTTCGTGTGTTATTGATTTCCAAAAGTTGTAATTCAAAAATGCTTCATGAGTTTTTAATGTAATATGTTAAAGTTTAGTAATGAAGTAAATATGCTGTAACCAGGAATATGCTAATAGATATATCTGGCAACAAAACAGTACTGTCTTTGATTTCACTGGTTGCTTGTGTTTCAATACGAACCTAGTTAGATGATGTCATAGAACGAAAATTCAAAACTTTGTTATTATCTTTTATGTTTATGGGGTTAAAAAAATTTGGAAAAATTTAGTTAGCTTAGATTTTCAAATACTGTCGGACAAGCAAATATAAAAAATTGTGGGAAATGCCCATTACCAGATTTGCAGTATTTGAAATTTATTTTTTAAATTGATTTAGTGGTCTTATAACTGTTATTCAATCCTACCCTAAAGCTCAGTGATATTGGGTTAAAACGGATAAAATTTTCGAAAACCTTATTTCCAAGATTTATTAATTTTTTTTTATTTATGTTCAGTGCTAAACTAAACATTCATATATAAGAAAACGTCTTATTGGAATAAATATAATAAATGACGTCATAGTTTTCATTTTGGTTCAACCTTTATCAATTTAGAAAAATTTGACTTGGGTGCGAAATGTATTGATCACCCTGTAGATATAAGGTTTATCTCAGTAAATAATGTAAATGGTTTAAGTTTTCAATAGGGGGTCTGTCACCCTGTATGTTGGTGATATATTGCTATATATCATGGATAATATACATGTATTTTGTTTTTTTACAGATGTGTCTGTTATACAGGCATGGACAGTATTAGTAGCATTAATGTCAATAGCATGGTCTTTAACTTCCTATCATCGTTCAGTGCGATATGCTAGGGATGACAAAGACAAAATTAGATGGGCGGGATTATTAGTGGCCTTTTGCTGGCAGCTTATGAGTGCTTGTAAGTATTGTTTCCTTATTTCATTTCCACATGTATTACAGATCTAATGATTAATATTTGAAACATTGAGTAAAAATATTTAACAGACTGCCCACTGGGCTGCTTCGAAGGTGGAATTTTGTATTTATAAATTAAAATTTTTGTATTTTATTATTACAGAAATAAAAAGTTATAATGAAATACATTTTCAATATTATTTTTATCATTGATGTCATGCAGTTATGTGTCGCCCTGCAGCACTTATTGACTAGCCACCATTGTAGTAGAAATATATAGTATAGTATATTTTTGTACCCCAAAAAGTCGAACATTGTATCCAGGGTGTTTCAAATTGGTACTGACAAATTATAACCACACGATGCTGTGAAAAATAGGGAAAGTTTGATTTTTTTTTTTTTGAGTTGCACATTGAATTTGACGAAGTATCATTAAATTATAATTTAAATACGCAACATAACTTAATTTTTATAGACCCTTTTTAATTTGTTTCTAAATAATTATTTTAAAAAAAATAATCGTTTAACAACAAGCTATAATAATTACAATAAATTTTAAAAACAAGGTATACTGATTTTTAAACTTATTTTATACACCTAACTGACTTAACACCTGTATGTGCTTAATAATTTAATATACATGTCTCGAGTTCTACGATAGCTAGAAATTTTTTAAAAAATTGCAAGTAAACTAGATAAAAAAGTCTATAACTGGACATTATTTTCGAACATACAGGGCGAGCCAAGACGAAATTACAGGACCAAAGTGCCTTTTTTTTAAATGGAATGCTATGTATATCAGTACATTTTTTGAAGCCTCTTTCTAGACTATTCATTCCTATATTATTATTGGCTATCTCCCAACCACTTTGATGTAATGAATTTTTTTGTTGACAATGCCATCTGCAGATGGATATTAAAAAAATTACCACGGTCACAATTATGGGTTTTAAGAAAAACTTATGTGAATACCAGTTACGAAACATCTAATTAATGTTTTTGAATCATTTTCATTTCCTAAAAATGTACAGGGTGGCCAAAAATTAGTATTCAATTAAGAACTTTTAAATTGAATTTTCTCAATTTTTTCAAATGGAACACCCTGTATATTTTTCAACGATGTGATGTAAAAATGAAAAACGAACATTTTTTGTAAGTATTTCCTTATGGCTAATGGCAACCATTTTCGCTTTATAAATAAATAAGTGTTTATTTTTCAATTAAGAACTTTTTAAATTGAATTTTTTTTAATTGAAACACCCTGTATATTTTTCGACGGTGATGTAGAAATGAAAAACGAACATTTTTTTGTAAGTACTTGCCTATGGCTAATTGCAACCATTTTCGTTTTATAAATAAATAAGTGTCAAATTCAAGAATAAATTTAAAAAAAAGAGGTTCCCTCAAATAATTCATTACAAAAATTTATAATAGGTGTTCGACGTGTTGCCGATTTTGATTGACACACGTCTTTATGCAATTTTGAAATGAGGCCATTTAGTGGGACCATTTCCATTGAAATGATTGAATAGTATTTAATCAGTCCTTTACTGTAATGTTTTTTTTGTACATTTTTTTGCTGTTTTCGTTATTCGACAAGCAATAAAACCTCAGTTTGGTATAAATTCTCATGTACAAAGGAGCATTTATCACACTTATCGGTCATTAGTTACAATTTGTATTGAATTTAAAATATTTGGAATTTTACAATATGAATTTTAATAAAGCGGGACTTGTAGACATGACTTTTGTTTTGGGCGAGTCAGACAGAAATTGTGTACTTGCCAATAGCATTTATCACCAACGTTATCCTGAAAGAAGGCTTCCTGATGTTAGCAGCTTCCAAAACCTCGATAGATTTCTGGAAACTAGAAATGTCGAATATAAAAAAAAGTGAAAGAGTAAAACGTGTTGTGAACGAAGAAAATGGGTTTTCTGTGGTGCTGGCAACGGTTGAGATTCCCCATGTTAGTCAAAGAGAAGCGACCTCATTAGTAGGAATAAGTAGACGGTCTGTGGGTCGAATGTTAAAAACAAATAAGTTGCATGCATATCATAATTAAATGCACCAGAAATTATCTGATGACGATTTTCAAAAGCGCCTACAATTTTGTAATTGGGCCAGAGGTAAAATGCAAGTTGATGGATTTGTTAATAGGCACAATTTCCATTATTATGCTTCGGAAAATCCTCACTTTTTTATGCAAGTTTGTAACCAACACAGATGGTCTATAAACGTTTGGGGAGGAATTATTGGAGAACATGTAATAAGGCCACATTTCTTTGATGGTACATTGACTGGAGCTATTTATCTTCATTTTTTGAAACTATCTGCCACAATTATTGGTAAATCTCCCTGGAAGAATTCGAAATAGGATGTGGTTTCAGCAAGATGGTGCTCCACCACATGATTTAAATGCAGTTAGAGACCACTTAAATAATACCTACCCTCATCAATGGATTGGAAGAAATGGACCCACTAAATAGCCTGCTAGATCCCCAGATCTTATAAAAATGGATTTCTTTTTATGGGGATACGTGAAGGAAATTGTTTATAGAGACACACCAACAACAGTACAAAATATGAAGGAAAGAATAATAACTGCCTTTAGATCTATCACACCGGCAGTTTTAGGAACAGTGGGAACCTCATTTCAAAAGCGCATAGAGATGTGTGTCAATCAAAATTGCCAACATGTGGAACATTTATTATAATTTTTTCTACTGAGTTATTTGAAGAAACCTCTTTTTTTAAGTTTATTTTTGAATGTTGTAATTATTGCTCAATAAAACGAAAATGGTTGCCATAGGGAAGTACTTACAAAAAATGTTCGTTTTTCATTTTTACATCACATCGTTGAAAAATATACCATTTGAAAAAATTGAGAAAATTCAATTTAAAAAGTTCTTAATTGAATACTAATTTTGGCCACCCTGTACATTTTTAGGAAATGAAAATGATTCAAAAATATTAATTAGATGTCTCGTAACTGGTATTCACATAAGTTTTTCTTAAAACCCATAATTGTGACTGGTGATTTTTTTAATATCCATCTGCAGATGGCATTATTTCAACAATAAAATTCATTACATCAAAGTGGTTTGGGGATAGCCAATAATAATATAGGAATGAATAGAGCCTAGAAAGTGGCTTCAAAAAATGTACTGATCTACATAGCATTCCATTTTAAAAAAAAGGCACTTGGTCCTGTAATTTCGTCTTGACTCGCCCTGTATGTTCGAAAATAATTTCCAGTTATAGACTTTTTTATCTAGTTTACTTGCAATTTTTTAAAAAAATTCTAGCAATCGTAGAACTTGAGATATCGAGGTCCGACGCACTATTGCCCCACCCTGTATAATTAGTAATTTTTGTTTTTATTATTATTTTTTACTTATTGGTTGGTTCTAGACAATAAATTTGAAAATAACCTTTTATTTTAATTTAACACAATTTATAATAAGACAATAATTTTTTTAAAATATAAAGACTGTGAGAGTAACATTTTATTTTAAGTTAACATGCATTTTATAGGGCTTTTTTTAAATTTATTTAATCATCTATAAAAAAAGATTCTAGACATTGCCAAATAATTAAGTCATAAAAAATTTAACATAAAATTCACAAGTTGGAAAAGATGATGTCATAATAGTTATTAAAATGAATGAGTAATAACTGGAATAACAAATCAGTATATTGTTAACAACAAAACATCTTAATATTTTATCTCACTGAAGTTATTTTTTGTCAGCTTACGTCATGGTTCTAGACTATTTAAAATTATATTCAAAGATTATGTTATAGTTTTTCTAATTTATTTGTTTTCCTCCTACCTTGTTTAAATCCTTTTGGAATTCACAATCTTGATGAATAAATTTGTTTGACTAACAATTTGTTAAAACATCCAGCTCATCTATAAAAGATAATGATAACCTTTACTAAATATTATTGCAAAATAATAAGAAAAAACACCATTCAAATTCAAAACTGGTAAACCAACAGTAGGTACTGTTTTCTGTTAAATAGGTAACTTCAATAGTGTCAAATGCTTTTGACATGTGTAGTGTTAAAGAAATAAACTCTTGGTTTTTTATACCTGAAATAAAAATGTCTATATAATATAAAAGATTATTATTTGAGAAATAGTACCTACTTAAAAAATAAATAGCATAGACCCTTAAACTTATTTTTTTAGATGTTTTAGTTTGGTTTTAAAGCATAAAAAATGCTGCTAAACACAAGTTTGAAGAATACCACATATAACATTTGTATAATTATTGTTGACTTTAGTCAGAAATTACAATTACTGTATTTGTGAAATTGACCAAATTGATTGATTTTAATTTTTATAGGTAATTCGTATGAATTATTCTCAGAATTAGTATTATTGTATATTTTTTTTAAATTGTTATACAGTATGTCTGTGGTTGGGGTTTACAAGAGGTTAAATTGCTAAAATATTTTTTTTCGAGAAAAAGTTATTTTGCATAAAAATTTTTGAGTTCCTAATAAATACGATTTACGTTGAGAAACTGTGCTTTTTATACAGAGTGCTCAAAAATTACAAAAACTTGAAATTCTCCTGAGAATAAATTGACCGTATCTTTAATTTTGCAACAAAATGTTAAAGAAGTTTAAAGTTTTATATTTAGCCAAAATCCAAAATTTCAATTGCATTTTATTATTTTTGTAAATTATGAGTTACAATTCATGTTTTTGAAACATCTTTCTATAAGGTACAGTTTCATTGTTGTGTATTCCATAAATTCAGAATTGTTTTCCTGATACTTATTCGATTAGTTTGAATGCAGTAATTAGCTAAATAGAAAAGGTGGCAAAAACTTACTAACGGTATTTTCCTAATGGTTATGGTAATGGTGGGGTAGGCTGCAGATGGGCCCATTTTACCAACCCCCAGCCAGCTCAACCATGTATTTATCTTGCTCCTTCATCGAATGTTTCCGATCTTCTAATGAAGGTCAGGATGACATTCAATGCGAGGAGCTCTTCTTCTCTCATAGAAACGCCTCAAAACCAAAGATGGTATGTTTCAGGCGCCTGAATGCTTCACACTGTCCCAGGAAGTGGTAAGATATTTTGGATTTTGACTGGCTATAAAATTTAAAACAAGTTTTTTATTTTGTTCCATAATTAAAAATGAGGCCAATTTACTCTGAAATTTTTATAATTTTTGAGCACCCAGTATAAAAAACAAAGTTTCTCAACGTGAATCGTATTTGTTAGAAAGCAAAAAATTTTATGCAGAATAACTTTTTCTCAAAAATTACAATTTTCACCCCTTGTACACCTCAACCGCGGACATACTGTATACCGTATATGTCATTGTAATGTTTCATATTTAAGAATATGTATTACTAACATAATTCCACAAATTGCCCTGTTCATAAAGTTCAATTTTTCCAGTATCAAGAATATTAGCGCTCAGTTTGCTAGCGTCTATATTTCCAGTCTGGATGGGATGTGTTTGTGCCTTACATTGGGGCGTAATGTCGGTATGGTTAGCATTAGGTCAACACCAAACCGCAGCCTGTAGTAGTAGATGTGAAGAATTGTTGTTATCAGCTGCTCTAGGCTTGGCTTATGTTTTGGCTTTTATATCTCCAAGAGATGGACCTACTCGCTATATTTACTTAGCTTACTATTTAGTTTGTTTTATGGAAAATACTGGAGCCTTAGTAGTTTGGTAAGTATTTTATAAGAAAATGCTAAATATTACCATTATAGCCTGTAATTTTAACCAAATGATTATATCCTGGGGCCTATAATTTCTTGTAAAAATTATCTTACATCTTACAGAATCACCCTGTATATTGTTTTTATTATTTTTTCAAATTAATTTCAACATATCCTGTATATTGTATTGAGTGGTAAATTAAACTCAATATTGAAATTTTTTTTTCTAGGTGCGTCACAAACAATTCTGTCGACAATCCATTCCTGTACTATGGAGCAGCTGGAGGTCAAGTACTTGCATTTTTATTAGCTATAGCATTTCTACTTATTTATTATAAATATTGTCATCCGTCTTTAGTAAATCGATCTAAAATTCCTAGTTTAGATTCAGACTGTTTAGAAACGGACAAACCAGGTTTCAGTAAATCTTATAATGTAAGAACGAGATCCTGATCTACAGTTTATGTTTAAGTGTGTGTTTTGTTAATACCAAAAGAAAGTAGCGTTGAGTGGTCTAAAATAGAAAATGCAAGACTAAATTCTCAACATTTTGACTACCAAAAAGTTTTAGAGATGTAACGGAATTAGATCCACGTTTCCAATAAAAAGTCATGTATAAAAAGTTAGTTGACTTAGTAGTAACTTCTTTAAATATCCGTTTTGATATTTCAACATTTAGCTTCACAATATTGAACATATTTAAAAAAATATTACCATTATTTTCTAGATACCCGAACTGATTCCATTACATCTCTATTGCAAATGTTTTGAAAATAAAACATGTTTTAACATAATTTATTTTAAACTAAATATGAAACATGAAACGGGTTAATTAAGTATAAATTATCGTTTATTCTTAGAAATACAGACGCAAATAGAAATTTTCAGTTCAAAGTTTATTTAGTTATGTAGGTTAGAACAACTTAATAAAACCTGTTTCACTGAATATTTTTATAAGCATTTGTAAATAATATATATTTTTTTCAGTGTTTCAGGTATTTATCAAGGTAAAAATACTTAATTTTTTTTTTATTTTAATGACACCAATGATGATTGGTAATGAGTAGTTGATATATTTACAGAGGAAAGTGTGTTATTTAACATAAGTCATATGAAACGGAGGTAACTTCTCCGTTATTATTATGAGTAGATATCCTTTGAAAATACGATTCTTGGCTGAAAAAGGGGCAGTAATTGTCAAGATGCGCACAAATTGATATAGTGGGCAAAGAACATTTGTTGAATAATTAAAATTTGTAATACTGTGTTATTAATCTAGTGAGACATAAACAATATTTAAGTACTAAAGACAACCTAAATTGTTTAAGAGAATTAGTACTAAACAATGGAAATTAAAATGATATCATTTTACCATTCTCATGTTGGCAACACTGGAAAGTATTTTTTTTTCTGTAGATAATGTGATTTATGTATACTATGAAATTATGTTACGTCAAATTCTAGTATTCATGTATTAATTTTATAACAAATCGTGAATATATACATATTACTCATAAAGCAAGTCTGATCAAAACCATCTGTTATGGTTGAGAGTTACTCTTCAACAGAGGATGCCAGTCTAATTTGCTTTATGATTAATGACTATGGTCAGGGGCGAGCGTAGATCTGATAAACATACTTGTATTTCAACATGAAAGTTAAGCAACAGTAGTCACAGACAGTAATTTGGATGGTAACTTAAGTGAAACTCAGTGGGCTCGTCCTGTCTTTTAGCGGTTTGTATATCAGCGTATACGCAGAAAATATGCAATCATAGGCGAGGTTATGTCGATGATATACCATCCTTCAGGGAATGTAAATAAATCGGTCCCTTGTCAATTAGATATTAGGCAAGTAAATAATCCCTTCAATAGAGAAAGGATTCTTTAAAATTTTCAGATTGGGGGTAGCTTGTCTCTTGGCGTCACCAATTTGCCCTGGTAGTGGATATAGATCGATGTTAAATAAATAAATAAATAATAAACTTTATGGTCCAGACACTTACCTCTCGCACCTGTGTCCTGGTTCGGCCCCTGGTCGAGGGAGATGGAATTTGTTCTAAAACAAATTAATCCTAGCATACTTGGATATTGGGTGTGATTTTTGTCTCCAAATGTGTAACCCCCTCTCACACAAGGTACCTTGACGTATTTTTAGGGATACAGGGGATTGTATTACTCTCTTGTGCAGAAATTGTAAAGAAACATGTTCCTCCGAGGTTCCGACCCTAAGCATACCAAGTCAATAAATGCAATCGCTACACCATCATTCTCAGTATATTGCCATATACTGAGTATAAAAAATATTTCTCTTACATTTATACTAACAGATGCACAATTGGGTCCCGTCTGATGGGACACTAGATATTATCTAACATGAATTTTTACTGTGCTCCAACTTGATTTGTTTTCTTTTTCTACTAGCACCTGAATCACTTCCTGAAGATTCTTCTACCACAATTCCTAAATTTAAAAATGCTGGGGAAGGTAAAGAAGATTTATTCATATCTGTGAAAATTCTTCGATTCTTTTTTTCCTTCGTAGGTCAGGTGCTTGCTAAGAGTCTCGGATATAAAAAAGTAGGGTAATCGTCACTAAACGTAGTCGATTGATGGAATGGAAGACAGTGCAACTTCCTCATTTTCATGAAGATACCAAATTGGTAATGTGGATTTTTTTAAGAGCATGTTTGTTTCCTATAATTTAAAAATCTTTAGGTGTGAAATGTTTTGAACAGATATATCTTGACAACTCCAAGTAAAATCCTCATTTTTCTTGCCAAGTGCCTGTAACCATCCTCTGAAAGCTTCCTCGCCAGTTGGAAAATTATAACATCATAATTTTACCATTTCAAAATAGAAAGTAAAATAAAAGTTACGAAACAAAATTTTTGATTGTGGAGTTAAAAACATAACACTTTTGCAGTCTTTAACAAATCATTTTGTAAAAAATGATCGTCTATGAGTACACTAGATTATTATTATGAAAACTCGCACAAATCTCTATTAAAACAACAAAATATCTAAAAATCTAAGGTTATTTTAACAAACTGACACATGCCAGTATGTAAACGCAAATGACATAGATACATCAAAATGGCATCTATATTTTATCTTTCATGGCAAACTCAGTACCGATACGCAGTCGACCATAAACAGTATATCGTCTAGGTATGTGGATTTGACATTTGACGATAACCTCATTTTTTGTTTGTTTATTGTAAAAATTTTTAGTGATTTCCCTAGTTAGTGCTTAGTGACAATTATGTAGTAATATATTTTTTTCTGCACTAAACATACTAAGAAAAATAATTGAAGGGGTGGATGGATAAAGGTGTTGATTAACAAATTGCAAATTTGTCAGAACAACGTTTTTACCAACCTTTATTCACCAAAGACACAAAGTTTTATTGTTTCTTAGCTTCTGTATCCATTCGGTATCTAAGCATCTACCATAGAAAAGTCACGAAACATTGGTGATAACTTGTAACATTTATCAAATAATAAGATATTCCAATATTCGAAATGATGTCAGTTAACACCTTCATCCATCCACCTCTTCAATTATGTTTGCAAAATATAAATCCATTTTCATATCAGATCAATGAAAATGCCCCGATTACTTGAGTATTATTACAATTTGTTATAAAATTGGTGGAAATCGTTATATACTAATATTAATGAGGTAACATTTTTACTGATAATATACAAAAATGTCATGAAATATTTTAAAACATTCATGTGCATTGTTGCCAATATCGTATAAGTAAAAAAATGCCTACAAAAATGTATCTAAAAGAATTTTTTTCTTTCTGAAAAAAGTTAATTTTAAATTACATGATATTTAAGGAAACAGTTCTCTTTTTTTGATCATAATTCATTATTTTCATGATTTCTTAAAAAAAAAAGACAAAAAACTTATTTACCCAGCCAAATCCAGGTAGTTGGGTTAATTATCGAATCATCACAGTTCAGCTTTTTCCTAGACTGGCAGTACTAGGTTTTTTGGCTATTGCATCATTTGTTTTCGTTAATTTGATTTATTTCTCAACTGTCCAATGAGGGCTACCGCGCTTGAATTTACCACGAGTGGCGCTAATGTGGTGTAAGGTCCATGTCTCTGAACGTTAATGTTTACTATGGCTTTTTAACACGAGTTTTTAGTAATTTTTATAAAAATTAGCTAAAAAACATTTAACATGATGGTAGAAGGGGAAAGTAGAAATTTACTTGCTCAGTAGGGAAATTATTGTACCTAGCAGAGGTGTCTTATGTTATTAAAGTTAGGTTATATCAAGCATGAGTATGATGAAAACAACGAATGTGAATGATTATTACTTATGATTTTCTGTAGTAGGCTCCATTAGTAACGCATAATTGTCAGGATTAAAATGTTTCTTACAAACATGCGAATGTTTCGAAGAAGTAATGTTATCTCTGCGAATCGCTACCAACCACTGTTTTGGGTGAGTTTTGTCTCTCAGAAACATATGTCCGCCGTTTGTTACCGAACAAAATGGAACTGCACAACACTGAGGCATAATTAACAAGTTTTTTTATTTACTGGTATACGAAATAATTATAATAAAACCCTATAAACTATTTCCGCGCCTAACAATAACTTTTGACAGGACCTTACTCTCCAGTATCGCCAACTGGTGAGCCTAAAAATGTTAGCCCTCATTAATGATATAACTGCCGCAAAATTATGAAATAGCTGATGTTTTTCTCAATATTGGCAACATGCTGACATTTACAAAATTAAATAATATGCGCCATTTTAGGATTCACCATAGTAATAAGTAGAAATTGTAGAATCCTGTAACACATTTTCTTGATTCGGCAGAGTAATTATTACCCAGTGAACTAGATTTAGCTGCCTATGACTGAGGCATTAATTGTTTACTAAGAAACAAATTAACTTATATAATATATTGTTTGTATATATTCTTGCTTTATTTTTGTCATTATATGCCGGGTGTAAGATTTATTTATTTTTTGAAAGGTTTGTTTATAAATATAAGACTCAGTCGGCCGTAATCAAAGGATTACCATGTTTCTTAAATTTTCAGAAAGTGATAGCAATATTTGATAGTTTTGTGATTACATATAAGATGCAACAAATTCAGTATTTACTAACCTTTATATGCGTAACTATAGGTGGTTGCTAGCAAAAACTATTTGAAGTTTTATCACATTATATCGCAGTAAAACTATGTTGGTTGGTCTTTATATGTATGTATAAAATAGTTAAATATATAATAGAGAAGAAATCACCATTTAGAAGGAAATTTTACTACTTTTATGATGGTGGATAAAATTTACTAATGACTATTAAAATTTTATAAACTTTACATTTGCTACCTAGCTACAATGCCTGCCAAAAACTTGGGAACAGAATTTTAAAAGAAACCTTTTTTTCCATTATATCTACAAATTGAAAATATTTATTTGTATATTTATTCGATTTACTTCTTGGAACTTTAAATAAAATTTATAAATAACCTTTTGTAACTTTTTGGCAGGAACTATGTGTATATTTATATGTACTTCTCGATGTCTGCATTTTTTTTTTATAAAAAATTTTTTATATAAAACTAACATTTGTGATGAAAGTGTATTATACTGAGGCAAATTACTTTTCATAATACTAAATGCCTTTTTGTACTCAGTATTTGAATTGTGATAGCTAGTTTAAATTTATGTTTAACGAATAGTTATTAATAATTTGCCATGATTAAACGACAAATCAAAAGAAAGAGAACCAGTTTGTAATAGAATTTAGCAAACATTACGTTTAGTTCCCTCTCGTATATGGCAAATCGTCATGTTTGTTGTGATTCTTGAAGTAAATTAAATGTCAAAATGGTACACAAATATTTTATGAGATCTAACTGAATGAAAGTTATAATTTCCAATGTCATAAACATCTATTATTAGGGTTTATGAAAAGCTGTTAATGTACTCCAAGTTTTATTTACCACTTAACTGGGAGAAGTTGCTTGTTCTTCGAAAGTAAATTTACTCACGAGTTAAAAACTGATGGAAGGAAGATAAAAAATATAATCCAAATTTGTGATCAATATTTTTTCAATACGATTTCTATTAAAAAAAGTATTTAATTGCTATGTTGGCATCAGTAATAGTTAATGAATTTGATGATATTGTAGAGGAAAATATAAATCCTTTATTGCTTTATTGGTTATTGTATATCTCAAGAACAGGAACTAAATAATGAATAATATACCTATGTTGCATATCCAGTTCCCACAAAATTGCAGACATTTATAAAAAAACAGATACATTTTCCATTTATATTTTTTGAAAATTAGAAATTAAATTGAACCACTTTCTAGGTTACATGATTTTAATGGACGAAATGTGCATGTCACTAGTTTTGCAAATCGTCGCTGTCAAATCAAAAACTGCTATGTGGAGATTACCAAATTTTACAGGAAATATGGAAAACCATAACATAGTTATATCTACTTGCACACATAGTAATATATAAAAGTCGTAAATAAAGCGATTAAGAATGATTTCACATAGCTGGTTTTCCTATAGCACGCAGAAAGGCTAGAGCTATTAGATGGCACCAATAGAACAAAAATAGCAAAATCTCCATGTAGCAAATTTTGACTTAACCGACGAAATAATGCTCGGACCGTTCTTGCTAAATTTACCGAGCAAAACTAGTGATCAGATTCAAATAGTCCGGGTGTCTAGAAGCACAAATGAATGCTCATGGCTACTTTTAAAAGGCATTTTGGATCTCCAAATATAGTAAGAAACTTTTCATAAACCCTGATTGTATTCAGAAAGTATTAAAATCTTTAACAGTAAACTCGTTTCTAACTAAACAGTAAACTTGTAGAAGTTATATTCTCTTTTCTTTAGATAGTTTTTTAGGGTGGTTAGGAAGACATTTTCAACAAGGAAGATCGTGACAATATGTTTTTTTTTTTTTGGCAGTTTAATTTCTACTTAGGCCCTGGATAAAGATGATGAACTTATATTGATACAATAATGTCAGCAATAAAGCTCATATTTACACATTTTTAATATGAAATTTTATATACATATATAGAAGGATTACCCCTGTTGAGCTCACTTTCCTTGTTTTTTTTAAAAATACACGACTAATGATGTAAGTTTGTACTTTTAAGAATAAATTGTATTAATATGAATTCGTACCTTTATCCTCATTTTAAACAAATTATTTGGCACTTGTGTAAGTTTATCCTAAACTAAGACTGCCAAATGTGCCAATAGGAGTATTTTGTCTTACAGCCTTAAATGTACATATATATATAAAATACTGTTGATGCTTTAAATTTTATTGTTGTTTGAGGTAGAGCCTAATAATTGTTTGCTTTTGTATAATAGATATTTTTTAAGGAAGCACATTGTACTTATTATAGATCAGGGTAACTGTGGATCGACTAGATTTGTGAATTTTCTCTGCTTTTTGGCAATTTAATGATCGGTCTGTGGGAAGCATTTGTGGAACTTAGAAAATTGTTTTTTTTTTTTACCAAACCCATGCATTAGATAAAAATTACAAGTATTTTTGTTCCTTTTAACTACTTGCTAAGTGAATATGCCTTACTTTTTTAAAATGGTTATGAATGATCAGGCCTACTGTTCTCAGTTCCTAAAATGCAACGCGTCAAATTGGGGTTGCCAATTCCGTAAAAACCGTTGCTACCATTATAACTATTCACTGATTGAAATATGTAACGATTGCATTGCCGTCACCTCATTAACTATGGTTTTATTTATTTGAAAATGCAATTTTGCATTGGTTATAAGTTTGTTGTTGTAAGTTACCAAGTTGAATTCGTATTATACAGGGTGTAACCATTTAAAATACAGAAAATTTAACAATCAATCGATAGATTCTTGAAAAATAAGTGTTTTTTGTGTTATTACCCCTTTTTCATGTGTTTAGTTTCTGAGATACAGGGTGTTGAAATTTTTATTTGATAAATATTTTCGTCACATAACTTGCATTTTTTAATACATTTATTCCATATTTGGTGGCCATTTATATTAGATGTAATCTGAAAAAATAACAAAAAAGAAATATGACCACTGGCATAGGTAGAGGAGGCACAAACCCCATTTTTCTTTAAAACTTGTAACACGCTCAATTTATCGGAGGATTGTTGTAAATATAAAAAACTTGCAAGAGACGTTTAAACATGCATAGGCGTAGAAGTTTTAAAGAAAAAAGAGTGTTGTGTTTCCTCCATTTATGCCAGTGGTCATATTTCCAACTCATATTTTTCATCATTTTTTTTTAGATTCCACCTAACATAAATGACTGCGAACGGTAGAATAAATATGCAAAAAAATGCAAAAGTTGTGGGACAAAAAATATTTATCAAATAAAAATGTCAAGTGCCCTGTACCTCAGAAACTAAATGTTTATGAAGAAATGTTTGTAAGACAAAAACAAACGCTTAATTTTCCAAAAACCTATCGACTATTAAATTTTTCGTATTTAAAATGGTTGCATTTTGTATATGTGGAACATACATCGTTTAATTAATATAGTATAAAGTTAATCTACCCCACAATAAAGTTGCTTTATATTGTATTTTTTTCTTCATAATGTGCATTGATAATTTATTTCAAAAATTACCATTTTGGTTATGCCCATGTTTTCAATTTAAATATTGTTGACATGCTCTCTAGCAAAATCAAAAAATCTGAAAAGGTACACCACCTTACAAAAAATTCTTGAGGTACATTTACATAAAATTCAATTTGCTTCAAAAGAAAAGCTGTAAAAATATATAAATGAACATTTTAACAAATAAATCGATGTGTATTGGATACACAGCTATATGTGACATTTAAAATTATACATTTATACTGTTATTATTTTTTTTTGTGATAGCATGGACATAATTTTTAATCGTTTAGCAGGTTTTATATTTTCATATTTGTTTCAGTGGAGCCAAGTAATGCTTTATAACCGTATAAATGAATATTATTAAAGTAAGAGTCTGTCATCTCGTGATATCACCACGGTATTAATCTTTAATTAACCTTACCATACAAATACATCAAAATTAATGTTATAGTCCTAGATGGGTTTTAGTCTTCACGGTATTTTTTAGTTGAGCCCGATCGTTTGTGAATTTCTACCAGTTTCTTTCACCCATGGCTTTCACGTCTTCGATCACATCCGATCTGTCCCGTCTTGGTCTCCTATCATTCGTCTTTTGTTAGGTCTCCATACCTGTATTTATTTTGCATCTCTGTTGCCATCCAGTCTAGTCTTAAAAATTGTCGTTTAAAATGGCAGATTTTATGACAGTTTCTGATCAAGCTCGAGGATGGACTTTACTGATTTGTTAACTCCTGATTTTCTGTTCCCCGAAAGTTCAGATGAGACATTCTAAAATGGGTAACTAAATATGCGCAATTTAAAAATATCTTTGGAACATATATGTTGCTTTCCAAGTATAGTGACGAGGACCAGAATGATTAATTAATGGAAAATGCTATTAGAATATACTATCCCTTGCTTAACATATTTGTTCTAATATGTAGCTTCGTGATTAAGCGATAGACATCTGCCTCTCACTGCAGAGTCCCGGTTTCAATCCCCTGTTGTGCTGGTATTTTTTCTAAAACAAATTAATACTAGTATACTCCAATATTGCATGTGAATTGTCTCTATTCCCCCTCTCCGTAGAGTACCATGAAGTACCTTTAGGGGTATGGAGTTGTATTACCAATAGTGTTTAATTTAACAAAAAGTAATTTTTGGTTTAGTGTTCAGTTTATAAAAGTTACCATTCATGTTTTAATCTTCTCCGTGTTGATAATTTAATATACATTTTCTTTTATTGTCAAGATGGATACATCATAGAAAGCAATAATAAAAACCTTATAAATTAGATATTCTAGTGCCTTATAATCTGATAATGTCCAGTGCTATCCAATAAAAAAGTAAGTTTTTCTGATAAAAAATGTGATGCTTAAATTAGAATCTTGAGTACTAAAAATGACCTTTTTCAGTTCAATGCATTTTTGAAAAGTGCGTAGTTTTAAACATTTAAATTTTTATATTTGTTACGAGTACATGAAAAAAGTTTCTTTTATATGATTTTACACTTTTAATAATAAAACAAAGCTAGAAAATCCACAAAACTTAAGAAATAAATTGTTTTAGAAGTGATATATTATTATTCTGCGATATACAAAATTTGTACCTAACGTATACTGTATTAATTGCCTAAGATCGTTAAAGAAACAATATTTGTGTATAAATTTATAAAAAAGTATTTATATTTTGTATTATATTTGAAAATATTGTAGATTATACTTAAAGCCCTAAATATTGTATCAGATATTTTAAGTGTTGATTTTCAATAATAAATAATTCATAAATTATTTCGTAATATTTATTTGGAAACCATTTAAATACAAATCAAATGTTCATAGTCATGAAAAAAAGAAATTGTATATGAGCCCAGTCGCATATGAATTGGACCAAAAGAAAATATGCAATGCAATTTTCTTTTTCTGAATTAGTATTTATCTAATTATTATAATTTCAACAGAGACAACTAAGCTTATTTGGTATGTGGTATGTAAGGTTTACAATTGATCAACAATATCTAATATTTATTTCAATTACAATGATTATAAAAAAAAAACAAAAAAAAAGAAAATTATGTCTGGCATATATAAATTGGACAACTCGAGCTCAGAGTTAAATATTTACATACCCAACAAAACCCCATCTGTAATTTCTTGTGTGCATTGAAGAAATAAATGATAGCATTAGCTGAGTGCTTCAAGTTAGTTAACTGTCAAAATGGTTTGTGGAAAGTCGTTATCCTATGATATGCGAAATTTCATTATTGCTACCCACAAAAATAGACTTTCTGGGCATAAAATTGCAAAAAATTGTATTTGTCAAGGAGCAGTAAGAAACAATTTCAGAATTAAAAAAAAAATCACAAATATTCAGACAAAAGTTAAAACTGGCCGTGCTTGAGGATTACAAAAAAATAAGTGTGCTCCCCAGACACTTATTAAACAAGATCACTGAGCTTGGTTGTAAAATGGGCAGATGCGATTGGTAGACCAATTTCAAGACACTTGTTTGAGGAAAATGGAAAAAATGGGATATGGGTTCTACAAGTTTTTTTATATATAACAAAAACATCCCTTATTACTTCAATTGAGGCGAAGGAAAAATCACTTATCTCGTGAAAGAGCGCCAAAGCTGGGGTCAAAATCAATGAAACTCAATTATATGGAGTGACGAATCTAAGTTCGAAGTTTGTGTTGGCGATACACGAAGTTGAGATACCATGGAGGAATATCATAGACTGCCTCAAAAGGAGTTGGACGTCTTCTTTTCATTGACTATACCGTCAATGTGACAAAGTATAAGATAATTTTACAAGAAGAATTGTTGCCTTCCATTAATGAGATTCAACTGTCAGAAGGGAAATTTATATTTCAACAACTACTGGTTGCAGAAAATGGAAAATTCCTGTTTTAAAATGGCCCTCAAGCAGCCCTGACCTATCCTCTATTGAGACCCTTTGGCCTCAAATGAAAAAAACATTTCAAACCACTCCAGTCCCTATTATCCGTGAATTAAAGAAAAAAAAATCAGGAAATTTGGAATAATTTTTAACCAGAAAACTGTAAAACATTAGTAGGCACCATAATAAAGAGAATAATTGATGCTGTTTTAAAAGGAAAAGGTGAATGCACATTCTAATTTTCAAACATTTTTTGTCCAATTGATAGGCGCAAGACGTGACTTTCCCTTTTGCTGTTTTTTTTTTATAATTATTGTAATTGAAATAAATATTAGATATTGTTGATTAATTGTTAATGTCACATAGGATCAAATAAACTTGGCTGTCTCTGTTGAAATTATAATTAAATAAATTCTAATTCAGAAAAAAAAGTTTCACATATTTCTTTGGTTCAATTCAATGCGACTGCGTTCGTAGTCTGACATAAAAAACAATCATTTTCTATAATAATTATTATACATACATATTATACGTAAATATTTATTTAATCATTTTCATTATTGCCATTACTTTGCGTTAGAAATACTTGTTGAGTCCCTGTATTTTGTTGTGCTACCTGGAAATCAATATTATATTTAAAAACAAAGTAACCTGCAAAAAGATACAATTACCTGAATTAATTGTGGTTGTGCACCTGCTGCGATAGGTCCTGCTTGTATAATAACGGGTTGTGACGAGTTCCCTTGTAACTGCATTTTAATCATCTGAAGTTGCTGGGGCGTGAGCTGAATCTAAAAAACATTAATCATAGGAAAAAATGTGATTCTCACTTTACATATGGGAATGTTCCTGGTATATTTTCCAGAAACATTCTCGGGAATCATTTATAAAAAAAGAAGCTATCAGTAAGATCATATATACTGCTGGCCAAATGAAACTAATAATATAATTTTCTTGTGTAATTTTAAAGAATATTTTCAAAACAATAAGAGGTACCGAGATGCAGTTTTGAAGATTTTCTTGCAAATTCCATCAGAAATAAACTGGCTTTTGTTTCTCTCATAACTTTAAGCCCAAATTTATTGAACCAAAAAAAATACAAAAATAAATAAATAGTTCAATTTTGTAATTTAATTAAAAAAAAGAGTGCAAGATCAAATACACCATGGCAGTCAACAGCAACATTCTATAAATTGTAAACTATATTAATTTAAACCTTAATTGCAACCTGAAAAAATTGATCCATTACTTTTGTTTCTATCCAAAATGAGTTGAAATAAAATTTTTTAAACAAATCTCCTTTAACCTAATTCAATTTATTTTTGATCTATGTATTTACCAAAATGCTTATCTCGCAGTTGTCAATTCGAATTCAATGAAATTCAGAAAATAACATTTGTTCTGGTCAATGATCGGTCAAAAATAGTGGTCAATTGACTGAAACATTTTCGACCTGCCAAATTTACAACTATAATTTTATCTTTATCAAATATCAACTATTTATAATATGATCTCAAATATTAATGTACTAATAACATTAAATTTGAAATTAAAATATGGGTTTCCTAAATAATGATTAAACCTAATTAATTTTAACGAAACGGAATTTTATATAGAAAACGGAAATGACCAGACAAATTGTGTTTCTTACTTTTTATTAACCATGGAAATTTCTCATACTACTGCCATATAAAGAACATACATATACCAGTATATACTGCAACTACAAATTATGACTTGGTTTGCAGAATGTCAGATAGACAATATCGAGGCTAGCATACTTCTCTTAATAGGTGAAAAAATGTGATTCAAGCTCATTTACTATCACAGTAATATGGAAAATATGGATAGAAAGCTTATTACTATGTATTTACAGTTGGACTGGTATGAGAGCTCTAATTTCAATATTCACATAAATTTAGTCTTAGTAATAGGAAATATGAAATATTATATAAAATCCAACCTCAAAACTTACTCGGTATTATTAAATTTAAAGTATAGAGATATACTTTGTTGTTTGGATCTTTGTGTGTGTATTAAATTAGTTACGATCTGCATCCACAGCAATGCATTTATAGAATTAGCAAATATAGAGGTATGTATGTCTAGGCAGGCTAAGACATCTGACCGATAAGTTCAAATTGGTGGAACAAAGACGCAACTGTGAACCTATGTCTCAGCCTCATTGACCAGCTTGTTTGTCACTTGATTCAGTGGTGTAATATTTTTGCAACTATATTTTTGACATTATATTAGTAGCTGTATGAATCACATAATTTGAAAATTACCTAAGAGCACTGACACGCACTCAGTAGCAGCTGGTGAACTTTAGGGTATGCCCTATCTCAGTGTTGCAATATATAAAAAATATTGTTCTCCAGTACACACCACTGTTCAAAAGTAAAGTTGACCCTCAATTTATTTACTTCATACAGCTTGGAATTGTGACGTACGTGCAAAGATCCAAACAACAAAGTATACTAAATGAATTGTTTTTAAAAACAAGATTATGCTGTGGATACACCATTGCCTCCTCCAAGAAATCACCACTGTATATTTTTATGTAATTTATAAGTTGTCAAATTCCTCTCCATAAGTATTTAGGTAAAATTATATTTACGTAATTATTCGTGGAAACCGATAACTTACAGGTATCTGCTGAAGTTCTCCATTGGGTGTAACAATTTGCTGAATAATCTGGACATTTCCAGGCTGACTTTGGGCGAGTGTTTGGCCTTGCTGGAGAATCACGGGGGTTTGTGTTGCCGATGAATTTGTTGGTGAAGATGAACCTGGTGTGGCCTGGAATATTTATTTATTTATTTAGTTATATATCAGTAACTAAACACAAGCCAACATTTTTTGCCTTTGAGTCTGTGTTTATCATGAAACTAACAACCATCAACAACGGTAGAAAAATAATAAAACTATATTACTTGATTTACAAACAGTAATACATACTAAAAATAATACTTAAATAAGGTACAGAAGTCGTAATCATCTCATTTTATTTAATTGGAATTAAATAAAATTGCCATAAATTTGTATCATACCTTTGTATTGGAAGTGATTAAGCTTTAATTGTGATTGCCTACTAATGAAAGATTTTGCGAAGTAGGTATGACAGAAAATAATGGCATCTCCAGAACTAAATTCATTTAAATAATGTATGATTCAATTCAATAATTATATATACCTGTTCGATAGTATTAACTTGAACTGTCTGGACTTGTTGAGGCTGCACAATTTGAATGGCACCTTGAGGTTGTGCCACACTGGTTGTAGTAGTGGTTGTAGGTGAGGTATTATTCTGCTGTAAATTTGCATGGTGTTGCTGAGCTAATTGAAAATAATAATGAACCTATAACAAAAACAAGAGTAAAATAAAAACATTAATATGTATTACACAATTTCCTTGATGTGAAATTTTATTCGACCACAGGAAATGATAAATATAATTTAGAGTAAGTTAACTTTGAACATTCCCGGATCTGGAATATTCTGATAATAGAGTTTTTCCTATGTACATACATGCTCTGTTTGTAGTTACACAGTTCAAAATTAAACGGTGTTTACATTTACCACTAAAAATATTATAAATGTGGTATGAAAATTTACACATTTTGGTGTAAAATCAAACACCATTCAAAATTGTAAAAATTACACTCATTTATTGAGTAAATCTTACCATTTGGATTAGAAATGATCTTAAATACTACATTCTTGTATATTATACACCATGCATAGTGTGATTTTACGTTCATGCGAATGCATCAGTTATCTGAAGCATGTTAATCAGCAATCAGTAACAGTTGATGATCATGCAATACACGAAATTGTGCATTTGGTAGATATTTTATATATTATCTTCAGTGGCGGTTTATATGCTGTGAGCTGTAGAACACAAAGAAAAATAGAAAAATGAGAATGGCGATTGGATTATTAAAATCTAATAAGGAAAAAGAATGGCTTAAATATATCTATTTGTCATTCTACAGCTTTTTAATTCAAATGACAATGCACTTCGTATAGTGTACAGTGTACAATTAATGAGTTATCTGAAATGTGGCATTTACATGTAATAAAATACATAACATTTTCACATTTTTGTATTTATTTAAAATTAATTTGTTTTCCATCCCTTAAGAATATTACCCTTTTAGAAAAGTTGCATCTTAAATTTCAACAATTATAAGGTGTATAAAAAAACAAGGTATAATTCTACAATTCATAGGTGTAAACATTTTACACATAAATAATGGTAACATTTTACACCATATCATTGGTGTCTAGTATACACCTAATTGGTGTGTCCTTATATGTACCCCATGTGGTGTCAATTTGGTGTGAAATTTTACACCATATTTTCAACTGTGTAAATGAAACCTAATTATTATTTATGAGCAATAATTAGAGTAGCTGCTCTTCATTTTTGTTTGTTTTTGATTATTTCATGGCATAAATAACGAAATATTTTTATTTAATAAAATTATTAATAAATTTGTTTGGCTAAAAATTTGTAGTTAATCTATATATTTAGTTGTCCCAAATATGATTATTTATTACCATTATATAAAACTAGCAAAAAAGTTGCTACAATAAACTTGATTTTACGATTTTAGATAAATATGATCAATAATTTATTTATTCTACAAGGCACAACAAATTGATCCACCTAAAAAGAATAACAAATTAACTGAACACTGATAAAAGATATCAACAATTATACACTGCTTCATTTGTTAAAACCATGAATTTGATATAATTACAGTATTTGAGGAATTTGAATGGCAAGATTAAAACGCACATTGCTAGTATTTTTTTTTCTTTAAGTATTATTTGCTCCAAAAGAAGCTTTCTTTATTTTCATTTTAATATCTTGAATAGTTACATCACTTTGCTGAAACTAGAATTTATGGTATCTACTAATATATGATTTTACTGTACTTAGTAAATACTGATATTCCAAATAAATTGTAGTCTAAATTTTGTTATTTTTAAGATTCTTTTGTGAAACTAAGCATGTAAAAGAAGTTTAACCTTTTCACTGCTCAAGATCAAAATACTTGCCGACAGGTTAGGTGCTCCAGACGAGTTAATTCGCGTCGTATTTTTTAAATTGGATCAGACTGCTCGAACTGACTATACTCACTAGCGTAGATTACCACGGAAATGATTAGTCACGTGATGCGGTTGTAGTAGGGGCTGCTACAACAGTAAATGTGTTCATGTTCTGTAATGCTGTGCATAGTTCCGTGCTTTCAAATGTATATGATTAATTACACATTGTTTGCAGAAAATTCCAATTTCATGTTTGTATTTTTGAAATATATTTCTTAAATTTATTGCTTTTTATTTGTTATCCAAAAGCGGAAAGTAACAATATTTATAGATACAATAGTCAATAAATAAAATAAGGACTCCAAAATGGATTACACTGCTCCAGACGAGTATACTCGCAAGCGACAAATTTATTGCGCTTATCAGGAGCCACAGCTCTTGAGCAATATGCAGAGAAAGTGTTAAAAAATCATACTACACCAATTTTACTAAATAAATTCTTAAAAGTTTAAATAAATTTAAATATGTTTTAAGTAGGTACATTGTACATCAATATTTTAAACATTATATGTTTTTAGTACTACGTTACCGTTTATTAATCTCATTATTACTTACCTGATCTGGATTAGATCCTGTTCTAGGAGTCCCTTCTTCTCTTACTTTATTTGGTTTCAAATCATCTCTAGGTACAATGTCAATTAAAAAGTCAAATTGGTCATATTTTGTAATAGCCATAGCTATATCATTCCGCTACAAAACATTCAATCTAATCGCTGTAGGTATATATTAAAAATTATTTGCTAAAGTTTATCCTTACCTGCAATGTTCTTCTTTTATTATCTTCTGTGTGTATCCAAGCCCTTAAAGTCAATTCATGTATAAAAATTTCTGCAGCTTTTGCAAATAACAATGGTGCTTCTGCACTTATCATTTTAACATCTTCATCTAGTTTCATAATCTTTTTAATTCTAGCTAATGGAAGTACTTGTTGTTTTAAATCCATCTACAACATAATAATTAACACCACGAAGATTAATTGTTAAAATTTGTTTACATTACGTATTGACTTTATCTCCTCTAAGACTTTTGGCCAGAATTGGTTTAGAGCCTGCTGAGCTTCGCTTTGAGTTTGTGACTGATCGTCTACACATTGTGAATCTGATTTATCTTCACTTGAATCACTAAAATAAAATTGCGAAAATTTTAAAAGGCCAAGATTTTTAAAAGTCACCTAGTTCAAACACTTACGCATTTACGAAAAACACTGAGGTGGACATTTTCATATATTTATTTAAGATTGAAAAATAAGGCGCCTCCTATAACCAATCAGTATTTACTCGTAGACAAATTATCCAATCCAGTATTCCACAACATTTAAAAACAATATGGCTACCAAAAATAACACAAGATCGAATTGTCATAGGATAGAAATGTTTAGTATACAATACAAGTTGCATTCTTTTCACTTTATATTTGAACTCATCTCAATTCTCGTTTTTGATTGGTTTAAACAGTTTATAGATATTGTTTAAACCAATGAGAGTTACCATTTTTTAGGCTCACCAGTTGGCGCCACTGGCGAGTAAGGTCGCTGTCAAAAGTGTGAAGGAAGCCTTAAATTGTTATGTACTTCGGCTGTTCTGTGTCATAATTTCCACTCGATATTTGAATCAGTGACATATTTATAATAAATATATGTCACTGCTTGATGTAGTTTCTTGCACCGTACTTCCACGGTGCCATTATCAGTGCATTAAAAATATAGTGTTAATTAATGAAAGTAGAACTGACTGGTATTGGATGTTGTTTATATGGAATTTATTATTGATGCACTACAAACCCATTTGACATTTATTTAGGTAAAGACCAATTAGACGCTTTAACTTTTCATTCAAATTATGCAGTTTATAGTCAACCTTGAAAAATGTTAATTTATTTTTCATCGGTGCAATAAATCATAAAAAGTTAGGGTTATTAAAAAGTTGGTTGTCAGAAGATAATACAAATTTTCAAAACAAGTCCTCGCTTCTTGTTCTTTTATTATTCACTGCTTTCGGAGCTAGCATCACAAGTGATTCAAAATCGGTTTTCACTCTGCTCTCATCTCAGAGCGAATTTAAGAACTTGCAAGAGTACAAATATAAACCAGAAATAGTTGTTCTATGCCACAGACCAGAAAAAAGAAAGAAAGGCAAGTCAATAGTGGAGGATAGAAGGTTGCACAAACTAAAATGGTGGATTCATGCCACGATTCATAAACAAAACGGTTGTCGCATTTAATAAAATTATGGTGGGGGGACACGTCAATAACGTCACAAAGTTCTCGCTCGCTTTTCGTTCGAAGTGTTTATTTTTGCATTTATGTTATTTTAAGTTTTTAATATTGGTTTTTTTTTTCGATTTCTGAATACTTTACAAATATTTTATAAACAAGGTTAAAAACATTAAAATAACACAAATGCAAAATAAACACTTCGAACGAAAAGCGAAAATGCCCTTTGTGACGTTTCCCCCACCATAATTTTATTAAATGTGACAATCGCATTTTATTATGAACCGTGAATTCATGCAAGGCGATAAGCAGCTATTGGCTAGAACAACTAAAAGTGAAAATGTCATAATTATACCTACACGCTCATACTAACGCTAACGGCTAACAGCCACAGAACAGAAAAAAGACTAACAGCCAGAATTGACCAACTTTTATCTTTTTTGCTGGCCGTTTAAGCCACATTTATGCTGTGCTTAAGCCGTCTAAAAGTTGCGCATGCGTTCTAACTAGATGTACTATCACAGAATGACAGGTGACAGTAATATTTATTTTGTGCAATGATTAATCATTGGTTTTGTAAGAATAAAATAAATAATTTGAAAATGGATTTGACCTTAATTCATTCGGTGTTATTCTGTAAGTCATTGAAAAGTTTCCAGTATTGGATATTTCCCAATTGGAAATATTCCAATGACCTTGTAATTTTCTAATTCTGTACCATATTGAATTCATTTTCTTGATCAATTTCTTGAAAATCATAACAATCGGATTTTCCCTTGAAAGGATAAATGCATTTTTGAAGTGTGAGATCAATAATTATTCACTGGTGTTACACTATCAGGAACACCCTTTTTCTTCATTTATTTTTGGTTAGTAGATAATTGATTGAAATTTCGGATATCTTATACATAATAAGCAGCACTTTTAGCAGTGGCGGCTGGTGAAATTTTAGGCTATGTCATGCATCTCAGTATTGGAGCAATGGGAGCCTGAAGCATACTTAAAGGCCGTAACTATCAGGACTAAATGAGGTAAGTTTTGCAGAAAAAATTGCTCTTGAAATTTGCGAAAAAAAGTTGGAAAAATTAGGTTATTTTTTAAACGATTTGTAAAATATTTTAAAACGTTTTTTCTTCAAAGAATCAGGGGAAAATATAAGTTCACATTTCAAATTTCATTGAAAAATATTGGTTTTCTATAATAGTGGTACACCCCTTTTTCAAGTTTTGCAGAAGTGAAAATGAATCTAAAATAAAATTTCCGTGTAATTTAAGAAAACCAATATTTTTCGAGAAATTGAAATGTGAACTTATATTTTCCACCTGATTCTGAAAAAAATTTTCACAAATATTTTACAAATCTTTTAAATTTGGAAATCTTATCGGGGACAAATTCAACTTTTTTTCGAGCAAAATTTTAAGTTTTTTTTTAACTTTCTCATTTAGTCCATTTACGCCTTAATTATCCTTGTCATCTATATACATACCTAAATTTCACAGGCACCGATTTTAGACATACAAGTGATTTTTTTCACTTCCGATTTCGCCGGAAGTGATACTAACTTCCGATTTTTAAATGGAACACCCTATATATTATTGTATTTTTTGAATTCTGCATAATTTTCTGAATCCAATGGATACCAAATAAGTGACATTTCAAACGTCAATATTTTTTATAACATAATTTTTAGTTTTCCATTTAAGTGTGTCATGAGATGACGGTTCCGATTTACTCTAAATGATCCTTGTAATGCTAGAAAAATCGAAATCCCGACAAAAATACTAAATTACCCCACCCTGTATATATTTTAGCAATATGCAATTTCTGTAACTTAGAATACATAACATGTTATTTTTTTTTTTTATAGAAAATGATGCAATTCTAAAAAAAGTTTTTTCAGAAGTTGCAGTTTGAAAATAAGTTCATTTATTTTAATTAAAAAAAAGTTTTGTTTTATTTTACAAATTAATGTTCTGATAAATTTATTAAATGAATTAAGTTTTTAATTACAACCATCAATACTTCTATTAAATGCTTTAAATATTTTTGTTTTGCAGTGAATAAAAAGTGAGGTTAATCTTCTTTCGAATTTAGGGCACAACTCTTGTCAATAATA
This sequence comes from Rhamnusium bicolor, assembly GCA_029963845.1. Taxonomy (NCBI): domain Eukaryota; kingdom Metazoa; phylum Arthropoda; class Insecta; order Coleoptera; family Cerambycidae; genus Rhamnusium; species Rhamnusium bicolor. Next base: position 85,963 of record JANEYF010003719.1, on the reverse strand, counting down.
ATTGTACTACCCATTTTCATAGTGACAGCAGATTGAATGTTCACAATATGGTTTACAGAATGGCAAAATTTCTCAATATTGTGAAAACACCCTTGAAAATGTAATTGAAACATAAATTGAATTCTATTCAACATTGGAAACTCTTCAATAGCTTACAGAATAATGCCAATTGTGTAGAATATTTTAATATAATCTATGATAAATCACATTAGTTGTATAAGGATACTGTGGCCCAAAAAACAAGTCTTAACCATCAGCATGAACGTAATCTAAGCACACTCTTATGTTCTGTGAAGCACACTAGTATAGCATTTAAACTTTAGCTATAGCAGAGACAACCCCTTGCTTCCAAAAACGATCGCCCGAAAGGATCCCAAACAAGGCTAAAGAAATTAGTGATTTTATCATTTTAATTAATTAGAAATATCAAATAGTGACACAAAATTTATTTTTTCTAATGGCCTCGGAATTGGATTTTGCAAAATATAGTAATATTTGAATTATAAATGTTAATATGTTTTTAAAACATGGGTTTTAAAAACATGAATGTAATATGCCAACACATAAAAGCTCTTTTTACATTTGATGTATGTAGGTACTGTTCACATCGGAGAAGCAATTTGAGGAATTGTTTGTTTTTATTTATTCAAGTTATCTTAAAGATAGACATTTATCATAATAATAACAATAAGATATCAGTATATGGCAATTTAATTATCATAAATAAAATATTTACGATAGTATAAGAAAATGATTATAATTTGACCCCTTGATAGCTTCAACCCAGCAAATACCATAGTAGCATCTCCAGTAAAGGACCGGTAAACAACTTACCTTTACTGAAGCACACTGATATATACAAAATAAGTAATAGTTTTTAAAACAGTAATTATTAAGTACATAGGTGGTAGCACTAATAAGTACATAAATATGAACTATATTTTGGGAATTTTACTTTTCTCAAATGGGCTTATTGGAAATAAAGCTCTCTTAGAACCTTTTTCATCCTCTGAATTTTCTGAATCTTCATCGATCTCTATTCCAGTATCTACAAAAAAAATAACCAATAAGTTGTAACAATCATAATAATTCAATTCTAACCTGCAACTTTATCAAGTTCCACTAGTTCTGTTAAGTATTCGTTAATACTTATTTTAAATGAGCTTAATTTACTTCGATATTCTTTCCAATTTCCTGTATTTGTTTCCAACGTAATATTTTTAATATTGTCATTATTTTTGTACATATTAAATTTCAAAGAACACATTTTTCAACAATTTTTAATTGTATATTATTTATTATTTGGAATCATAGATAAATAAGTTTGGAATGATTTTGATTTGTAATCAACGAGCAGAGAACAGAAAAAAGCTAAACAAGTATTTGTATTTGTCACAGAACAACATTTTTGTTCTCTTTATGTCAGTGCGTCGGTGCACTGGCATGGGCGTGTATGGCGTCACAGAATAACTAATGGGCGTATTCCATGATACAAATATACTATATTCAGTTTTTAAATTTAAACTAAATTTATATTTTTACATAATTTGGCAAAATGCAAATTGCTTGTAGATATTAACAATTATATTTAAATTAATTAACATCATTAAAAAAAATGTCAGATGGCGTTTTTGAAAAATTATTTTGTATACATTTTTAAGAATTGAAACATTGAAACATATTTTTTTGGATTGAAGATTAACTATCGTTAGTTTCAAAAAGATTTATTTTTCATAACCAAATACCAATAAAATTAAAAAAATGGTAACAATCAAACTCAAAAATAAACAAATCCAAATTGATAGTTGATATGCAGTAACAGAAAACCTTCGATCAGTGTTTATGATCGAAGCAGAAAACCGTGAAAAATATGACAACGACGCTAGTCAAAAGCGTTCCATCCTTAGACTAGAGATTTTCTGATCTAAGGTTCCATCAACCTATGGAGTGTAGAGAAGGAGGAACGTCTCTTATGGACGATACGTTCAAAATGTGGTCTGAATTCTGTAAGGTATGAGATGTGGCGCTGATCGTATTATGGGATTGAGTCTGAAGTTAAACACTTACTATATCTCTGAAACTAGCTTCAGATTCTATAAACTAACGAAAACATAATATTATGTAGGTGTTGAAAAGAATTATAAGCGTAAAAAAATAATAAAAATAGTAAAAACAAAATCACGTAGAATACCTCCTGTAAATCAGCGCCACCTATTCTTCCATCGAAAATCCGATCACATTTTTTAACACGGAGACGTTTCTCCTTCTCTACACTCCATACTATAACCTATAATGACAGGCAGGATTTGCAAGGTTACTGTGTACAATTTTCTGTTTAGTCAATTTTTAATCGATATAATATTTTTTGGCGTAATAGTGTATGCTATATTCTGATTTCTTATTTATACTGTGGTATTGGCTGATGGGCTGTCGCTGGCGTGTAGCGAGGCGATACGTATCAGTTCACTCACTTGAGAGAATGATGTTGTGTTGCTGTCAATACTGTCACGTGATTTGTTATCCAACAAAATTCGATATTCTCTATGTTGATTTGTAGTTAGAATTTCTTAACTTCGCAAACAATACTCGCAATATCTGCAGCATAACCTGTGATGTATCTGTGGCTAGAAAGTAGTAATGAACGAAACTAAAATACAGTTGCCAGCAACTACGTGGTTCTCTGAAGACGCCTTTATTCTATCTGAACCTGACCTATAAACCATATCTGTCCTATTTTTTCTAAACTTTTTAAATAGGACGGAAGAATTCAGGTTAGAATTGGGACATATTTATGAAAATTTACACTAGGGTATTGTTAGGATCAGATAATATTTACGAAAGTTCCCAAATGAAGTATCATTAAACATTCAATCATGGTAGATTTTCCTTTTTATTTTTTGTATTTCAAAATAAAAATTCCTAAAAAAACGCGTCATTTTTCTCCCGCCCTGGAGAATTTTCTAACGGCGCCCATGCCATGTGGTTTACATTATCTCTGAACCGTTGTTCTGCACGGGACGCAGCAATATTCGACATACGTATTAATTTATTTCCGCTCAAGACTTGGTAAATGTAAATAAATATATAAACTTTTCTACTAGTTGTCGTTAGTTATACATATACATACTACATAGATAAAGTTATATTCTTTACGAACTATTTTATTCTGACAAATTTTACTGCGGCTGGAAACAGAAGCAGTCTCTTATTTTTATATTTTGCCCAGCAGATATTATAGGTTTCTATTTTCCTTGGTCGATAGTAAATATTGTGAAGGCTTTGTAACTTAAATCATGTAAATGAGTAGTTTAAATTAATTCATCAAAAATAAATTGAATAAGTGCACCAAATAATTTCTGTGACGAAGCAAATTATTTAATTTAACACAGTGTAATTTTTAACTGTGGCGTCTAAAAGAGTGACATTTTACTTAATTTATAAAATATTGTATTGCTTTTTATCAATCATATAGAATAAGTAGTGATTTATTTACTTTCCTACTGATAAGGTATCAGAATGAAGTCCTTATTCTCCGAGTGTTTAGCCAATGTATTGTTTTAATTCGTGTATTATTTTTCTTATTTTTAACATATATAAAGAAATGTAATGCTGAAAATGTTTAAGTTAAAAATATATACAGGGATTTTCTGCTTTATTGTACTATTTATTGTAGTAGTTGGTAAGTTAATATTTTCAACATAACCAATTGTTTTTCTATAAATTATTATTTTAGGTAATAGACAATGTGATACATCAGATCTTAATAATTCACCTTGTTCATCAGATACAGAACTGTGCGATGGCTCTACAAATTCTTGCCAATGTTTACCTGGATATGAAAGAAAAAATAAAACCTATTGTGTGCAAACAGTCAACACATCATCACAATCAACACCTAATTACTCAAGTCTTGTTGATAATCAAGGTAGTGGTTCGATTGTAGCAGGCATTTTAATTCCATTATTTCTAATAATATTTGTGATATGTGGCATATATGTGAATAGAAAATATCAGATTTTAACATGGATTAGAAATAAAATAAGTCATAGGAATGAAAATTATGATGAATTTATGATAGGACAAGACCTAGATGATGACGATCCACCTTTACACTAATATACATAAATTATTGCATGTTTTGTTTAGTGTCAGTATTTTTAATTTAATAAATTAATTATGCTCATTTTATAAAAGACTTGCAACGAGGTTGATGTACATTTCTCTGATTTCTTTCTCAATAGAGACAATTTGTTAAAATATTTTTTATAAATTTGATTACTTATATGTTAATGGTAAGAACTGATGTTAAGTGAAATTGTTAAGCATATTTATGCATGCTATGCCATATTTACACATACACACATATACCAAAGGTAAATTTATGTACCATAAAAAATAAAATTCTAATTTATTATGCTGATTTGTCTGTTATTTAATTTATTTAAACAACTCTTCAAACCCCTGATGTACGTACACCGTAAAGTGGGCTCCATTTTTGTATACAATATTGCAGTTGAAATAAATTTAAATAAAAAAAAAAAAAAAAAAAAAGTTGCTATATGAACGTGCATCTGCTGTCACTTTTTGATTTTCCTATAACCATGTAAATTAATAAAAACTATCCACTACAAGTTCATTAAATTGTTTTTAAATCAGAGAAATATCACTGCATGAATATTTACGTCAGTATCGTATAACACATGAACTGCTTATTTGGAAACATTTTAATAGAGCATCTGTATCAGTCACATGGCCTTTTCAGTTTGAAATATTGATAATAAGCATAACCTATTTGTATGCAGATTATCAAATATGTTGTACAGATATTTTTTAAAAATGAGTAATATTATCTGCAAAAAGAAAAGGGGACAGCTATACCCCAGGTCGGTACGGACCTCGAGTTATACCTCCCTATCCCCCTTGGCGAGAACCATGTTTGCGGCATTTTAACTAAAACCAGTGTACCTTATAATGTCTTTCACACTACAGAGCAATATATTTTTATAATAAAAATATGTTCAACAAATCCACCATTTTTTAAAAAATGTTAACAACTCATTGACAGAGGTTACGTTATGTTAAACAATCTTCTGATAGGGTGGTTGTTAGTTACTAAATAGATTTAGGTATATTTAACTATTACGTCTCTACTTTTACAAAAAAACTGATCACAGCGAAGTATATTCTCAAATGAAATAACCGTTCTTCAAAAATAAGTAAATAGTAACTATTATTTTACTGGTTTACCCTGAGAGTTTAACAATTTTCAGTCAATTTTATTTTCAAATTTTTCTGTTCGGTAACTTTACCAGGAGGTGGATTTACGGCCCTAATACTCTAAACTTTGTTCGTAAAGTTTACATCTTAAACTTTTTGAAATTGAGAATACCTAAATAAAGATAGCATTAACACAAATAAGGTACATATGTTGAAGTGAGTTAACAATGCACATTCATTGCAGAGTGTAAGAGTTTTGAGTTTATAAACAAAGCCTCATGTGACATCATGGACAAGATTTGGTATTTCTGACGAAAAGACAGGTCGCTTAGACTCTGGTATAAAGATCCTTTTAAACCCAAATTTCAACTGAAGTTTCATTTGAGGTTTAAACTAGGTTAACTGCAGCCTGCAGCATGGTTCATTCTAGCAAACTTCACTGTGGATAAAGTTATAAATATGCCTTTCCATTATCTTTCTTTAAGGACAGTCCACAACTCTGTCAGGCTGTATAAACATGCATACTTGATTACGGACGTACATGTGGAGTATCCACAAACAACGTATGCGTTTTATGATAGAGATGTCAGTTTTGTCGCATTTAGGTATTCTAACCTCAAAAGGCTATTGGTCAATAGCAATGCAGCTAGATTATTATCACTGAATTGAAGGTCGCAACATACGAAAGTTGGTTAATTTGAACTTTTTCCGTATCACGGACAGATCGTGCCTATTTTGAACAAGCGCATTTTGCACATTTGTTTCTTATTTTTTCCTTTGTGAATTGTAATTGAATCATCTGGTCCTACAATGCTTTTCTCGACAACTCTGACATCTTCATCATAAAACGCATACGTGGTTTGTGGATAGTCCATTAGGACGGTCAGTTATAATGGATACGTGATAACGGATACGTACGCCCGTAATCACGTATCCATGTGGATGCAGCCTCAGTGTGCTTGGTGTTCTAGTCTCTATATCACTTACGGTCTTTAATGATATTATGTTCTATTTTGTAAAATTGATCATTTCGGTTTCTGTTTCTGGTCGTTACATTCACCTATACAATCGACATTGAACTAATGCACCTATATAAAAGCTTTACTGTAGTCTGTAGCTTAAACCAATACAACTGCAGTTGTATAGGTTTATATGGAGGACGGAAACCGGTACATCGCATTAATAATACTGAATTTGACAACAATTTGTAATTTTGAGTTATTACTTACTGTACTGATATAAATAGTATCATTTACATATCTTCCAATAGAAACAATTTATATTTATTAAGAATGCACGGCAATTCTCACTGCATTCCAGACTGACGATTTATAGTTTACTTTGGGCGATTACTACCATTTTAGAACGTAAACAGGGTAACTGATTTACAGAAACACCTACGTTTCGTGAACTATTTTTAAGGATTAATGGTAAACTTTTATTTACTAGGTAAAGGGTATACCTATCTGAAGAAATCTGGTTGTAACTTTCTGCACTCGAAAAGCCCTAATAATTAAGGAAGAAGATGAGAAGAACTAACCTCAATTTTTCAGTTACTTTTATGGAGTGTAGAGACTCCATAGTTACTTTTTAATTCATGGTACAACTCACAGAACAGGGTTTTTGTTGGTTTATTCTTTTATCAATTCTGTGTGGTTTATAATCAATCATTGCTTTTTTCTGTTCTGTGAATCTCTCTTCTCTGTTCTATGCTGTAAATCATTGATCAATGGGCAATGAGTTTATAATTTGGTTACAGATTTAATAAATAAATTGTTAGGGCAATGGTTTTATATAAAGAACAATAATGACAACAAAGAATAAATATTTTGAAACTGTGCTGGAAGATTTTCTGGATATTACGAAAGAACCAGATAATTTTTTAAAGTAAGATATTTAATAATAGGGCACGTGCATCGTTTGATAAAATAAAAGCATAAACATTGTAAAATTACTTTATTTTGGTGCGTTATAACCTTTTTCTTTACGATTTTACTAGTTTTGTGATATAATTATTTATAGTGAAAGTTTCTAACATGAAATTTGAGTTAGTTTTTGCTTTTGTACCTCAATCTAACCTTTGATTTTGTGCGAGGGAGATTTTTATATATTTTTTCTTTGTGTAAAACAGTTTCTAGGGAGTATCATATTGTAATTAGGTACTAGTAATTATAATAACTTTACAAAACTAGTGTAAATAGTAAAATTAAATTGTTGTATAACCATCCACCAATCTGTCAAAGTAGCTAACGGGTCCTATAATAATGTTAATATACAATTTTTTTTGAAAACCAAAGAAAAGAAAATACACATTATTTCTGTATAGAATTACAAACTTTGTACAAGAATATAGGGTCATTCTTTACAACAGCCACTTCTGCCTGACGAAAAAACAAATACACAGTACGATGCTCCGTCACGTTAGGAATACATCCCACATAATTATATGTTGCGCTTATGATGGGAAATACCACAAAAAAATAATAAAATTTTTCAATGCGTTTGGTGGAATTTACGATAACCCTCATACGGCGGTTTAACTTACACATATACATTCTGTATGCTTTATATGACTCCTTATGGGTTGACAGCGCCGGTACAATTAACTATTGTCACTTATTTCCCTTGCCCCAAAACAGTTAAAATACGAAATATATTTGCGCAACATTTCCTTTGCAGCAAATGTCTTCTATAGAGACACTTTACGTGTGTGTACAAAAAAACACGAAAAATATAGAAGTGGCTGTTGTAAAGAATTACCGAATATAGATGGGATAATATTATGGTCATTGGTCACTTTGTGGTTCTCTTATGCAGCTAATTTTAGTGTTAGTATTTGTCATAATTTTACCGAATCCTAATTTATAATTCAAGGCTAGTTAGTACTAAGACCGTATAAATGCATATATCTGAAAATTTAAATTTTTTTTAATAGTAAAACTAATACTGTCAAGAGTAAATTCACTGCATAACTGAACCATTACTTATCCAATGATCTTAGTTTTAGTATTAGTCTTTAATCATAAAAAAGTTAAAACTGACCATTTACATATATACATTTGTGCGGTCTTAGTATTAGTGGTAAATTATAAACGGGGATTCGGTAAAATTGCGATTAAGACGAATACTAAGATCGGCTACATAACCGAACCATTAAATTGTTTTAGCTCTGGTAACATTATATCAAGTAGAATCAAAACAAATCTCAAGCAAACCTATGACTTTTCGAAATCGGAGGAAAAGAATATTACATCTTATGCCTTACCTGAATTGATTATAAAGAATTTTGATTTAGAGCAGATTTGGCAACAAATTGAATTACAAAATGATACATTATTAGCTAAATCAATAGCAAATACTAGTAAATTAATTGTGAAGAAGGATGACTTGCTATTTACAAATTTAAAGGAAAAAATGCACTGTAGTGAACACAATGAAGATGAAGAAATAAATACATCTTTCGGTGAAGTAGATGTGAACATCGATGAGAGAAATACTCTTGGTTCAGAAAATGAGAGTGATGAAATAGATTTAAACGATAAAAATTGTGATGATGATTGGGATCAAAGCAATAGTGATGATAAAGGAAGGGAATTTGAGAAGAAATCAGTAGTTGATGATGAATTTTTCAAATTAGAGGAAATGGAACATTTCCTTAATACAGAAGAGAAAAAAATGCAAAATTTAAACATGAATGGAAATGATTCTGAAGGATCGGAATCCGATGAAGAGCACAGTATAGATTTATTTGAGGATGATTCTGACGCTGAAGATGAAAAACTAAAAACTGCAAAATTTAAAGATTTCTTCGTTGCTGCAGACGATAAGAAACCAAAGCGAAATAAATTTTTAGAGGATATTGATGATGAACTAGATGATCCAGTTAATAATAACGAAGTCAAATCTTCATTAGAAGCACGACAAGAAAGACTAAAAAAAAAAATTGAAATAATAGAACAAACTGCCATAGGTGAGAAGCCATGGCAGTTGAAAGGTGAAATTACTGCAGCGGGCCGCCCACAAAATTCACTTTTAGAAGAAATTGTTGAATTTGATTTAACATCCAAACCAGGTGAGATTTTTAAACAAAAATTTAGTACAAAATACAAACAGGTAGCATATTTAGTTAAAATCACACAAGAAGCAGAATATTGGAATAGTGAGTTGGGTATATGATAATTTTGAGAAGTTGATGTTTTTCATTTGCAAATTTAAAATCAGGTTCAAATCACTTATGTGTAGAGATCGGGAGGTAGCGACTTTTACATAGATATAATATAAACATCTAATGAAACATTCCCAAACAATGTGTAATGATAACATTTTCTTATATACTACGCAATAAATCTGTTTTCTTTATCAAAATGATAACAAAAAATGAAAGGTTTTTATCAGGTAATTGGACGGCTTGCAGCTATAAAAACAATTATCTTCTGACTGATGAGGCCCGTTATTTTCGATATACAATAGCAATTTATAGATATGAGTAGATATAAGCGAATCATGTGGCTCTCACGTTTACGCCCACTGCCCCATGCTGAAAATAAAGAATAACACGTAGATATTTACACAGTGTGAAATTAAAGACAATGGAGGTTAACTTTTTTTAAAATGTCTTATTCAATTATTTCTTCATAGGATAAAGTTAACTTGTGGATTTAGTGATTTTCCGCAGTTGCAATTTAACGTCACAGAATTATATTGCACAAGCTGTGAAAAAGTGCTTTTGTGCAACATCAAAACAAACATTAAGAGACACATTTCCTCAGTCATAAAAATGTGTGAGTGATTACTACCAATAATACTTTATTGTAGTGACAGGCAAATAAATTTACTTACAATTAGATTTAGTGATGGTTGGGTATACGCGGACAAAACTAGATAATCCACTGTTTAGACAGTTTTTGCAAAAGTGTATTACTTTAGTGTACAGTATATCAATGTTCAGGTGCCACAGTAAACAACGCAAAAAAATATTTATCACAGATTTATCACAGATGTAACAGTATTAAACAAAAAAAGTTCTGAATTCTGAATGAATAACAAATATGTCTGGATTAGCATGGATGAAAGTCTGTTGTTCCAAAGAACCAAGATCCACTTGGATCAAGTGGAATTGATTCCTGGATGCCAAAGAAATAGTCTTATCAATCAATTTTTTTTATTTATATTCAAAAATAGGAGTAATAGAAGTTTAGTAAATTCTGTTAAAATCATAATAAATACCTAAATTAATGTGGTTATAGTTAAGGCGTGTACCGTAATTCCAGTATTTTAACCAAGACCCCGGTTTGCCGTACCATAAAACAACGCACCTGAAAAGTAAAGGAATTACGGTGCACGGTTTCCTGAAAATGGTAACAATTGGTATCAACCAGAGCAACCGCTCAAAAAGTTCGGTTATTTGCGGTAAATTACGTATTTGAGGTTAGGTAATAAACGTATTTTTATTCGAGCAAGTTTGAGGGCCCTTTTAGTTGGAGTTTGAGTAATTTTATAGGTATTTTTGTTGATCATGACTATGTAAGCGGAAATGGAAGTACGTTATCTTCATATTTAAGGTCAGGTTAATGCTGTTCCATCTCCACCTATTTTAACTTCTGGTGGGAAGATACAAGTCTAATCTGATTCTATAGTCTGTTCACATAAGCTTTGCAGCGTTAGCCAGGCTAGGGAACAAAATACACACAGATGATTGGTGCAGACTGCAGGCAGATATACACAAGTGCAAAGTTCCGATAGCGGTTAAATCAATTTTCATTGTTTATTTTATTTCATAGGCATCGGTAGTAGTTGGATGTTTGTAGATTGTGTTTTAATACAAATTGAATTGTGTTTTCGACAACTAATGTATTAATATGTAAGTATTAAATCTAATTGTTAATGACCAATATATCCCCTTAACTGTACCTAAAAATAATAATATGTGTTATATTTAAGATAGATGGAAAGGGATCGCGTTGCGAGCCCAGGTAAACAGTTTTTTATGTACTCATATGACAGCGTAGTATAATATGGTGTATATTTTAATCACTTTTTTACACAGGTCAGTTCAAAATGCAGCATATTGCTTTATATTCAGGTAGAGAGAAACATAAAATTGTTTAAAGCAGAAGTATGAAAATTGTGCAGCAAAAAATTTGGTCTGCTCTAAAGCAGGTAGAATTTAAAATTGTTTTATTTTCTGACATTATTTCTTATGGGTACACAAAATAAAAAGTAATGGAAATTTTTAAGACGTTTGGCTTTGTTATAGCTAAATCGAAATTTTTTGTTAAATTAGAATGTTCTTATTTCGGCATAAGTCATTTTAGTTTCTTATTCAAAACTTTAAAGAAAATAATGTCAATTTTATTTTTGTTATTTTGTTTCTTTTCACTGCTAACCAATAAAAGGCATTTTTTGTTATTGTAAATAAATTTACGTATGTACGTACACTCTGTTGAATTATTTTTCCACTGATTCAATAAACCTAAAAGGCATTTATCTTAATTATAATGCTTTGAAATATTTTTTATGCCTGGTAATAAATAAGTAACCCACAATGATATATTTATTATGCCTGGAAATAAGCAATTTACAATACACTCCCTACTTTGCCCATTGTAAATCAGGCTCACTAAGTCCAACCCACCACAGCAAAGTAAGTGAACAGACTTTAATAGTCAACCTGTGAGCATCGCGAATATAGTATATTTTTTAAATTGGAGAATATTGTGGAACATTTTGAATGTCCATTTTTGTGTCCACTGCCTTCTCGAAGTACTGTAGAATGATGGATAAACGATTTTCTAGAGTTAGAGTTTGATGGCACAGAACTTTAGTGCAATATTTGTGAGGAAATACTGTCATGGAAAGTGAAAACAGATATTATGGCATGTTTCATCTCAAAATCATGATACCTTCTGCTTCTTAATTAAAAAGTGGGACTTTCGCCTTTTACACTTTAAACAAAATTTAAAATTTTTGATGTGAATCATGAGGCTAGCTGAATGAAATTTGTCAGGTTGATTGCCAGTAAAGTAGAGAAGTTTTTAAGATGGTTACTAAAATTTTTTTTATAATTTTATTTTTCACTAGGTTTGTAAAGTTAAGGAATAATTTTTGTTTTATAAAATTATAAGGAAATTTTTTCCAAAGTTTTGGGTCCACTAAAAAAATATTTCTCAGGATAATAAGCCCACTATTGAACAACGTTCATAAAAAAAAATCATCACGCTAGTACTAATAGTTAAGCCAGAATGACGAAATTTGAGGGCAAAACGAGAATTTAGCTAAAAATACACGAAAACCTAAATAACTTTACAAATTTCGCATTCCGCAAATAAAAGGATCAAATTGATGCATATTGAAGTCCTCTATCACCCTGCGCCGGTTAGTCCATCCTTCCAAAATGAAACGCACTGTATAGATTAAAGAAATATATAAAAATGCTTAAATTATAGTATTACTTACTAGGAAATGGAGAATAACATTAGGAAACAATAACACATAAATTAAAACCACAGAGTGGAAACCAATGATTCAAATAGTTTATAAGTCGATATTAAGGAGAATGTACGATTTTTATAGAGTATAAATTATTTTTCAAAAATGTTTAATATTTTTCAAAATAATAGTGTGTAACTTTTCCTATTTCAGCTCCAGTAATTACTGAACATACAACTTTACAGTTGGAAGATATAATAAAACAGAGAATAAAAGATCGCTCGTTTGATAGTGTAGTAAGAAAAATCAAACCAGTAGAAACACCCTTAGAGTATAAAAAGAAGTTGGTGCTGGATCAAGAAAAAAGTAAGCAATCATTGGCTCAAATTTATGAAAAAGAATTTCTTGAACAAGAGGCATCTTTAAACCCAGAAAACATAGACAAAGAAGAGGTGGAACCAGAATTGCATAAAGAAGTAAAAATTTTGATGAGAAATTTATTTAATAAACTAGATGCTCTTTCTAACTATCATTTCACTCCTAAACTAGCTATTCCCCGAACTTAAAATCATTAACAATTTGCCTGCAATAAATATGGAAGAAGTTGCACCAGTTGCTTCTAGTGATGCTGCTCTATTAGCCCCAGAAGAAGTAAAAAACAAAGTTAAAGGAGAGGTTATAGGTAATATCAATAAAACTGTAGTATATAAATTATTAACTGTAGCATTGGTTTAGAAAACGTCCTTAAAGGTTTAAGAGATCAATGGATTTATTGTTGAAGAAAAAAAATTTCCAATTTTTAAATCAATGTTTTGACAAGTATTCAAAAAACTGCAGAAAAAAATTTGGTATGGCCATTTAAAGAAAATATGGTGTCATTATAACTTGAAAATGACAAACTGTAAAACACGATATATTTGAAAAAATAAAACCGATATATCCATGGATATTTACCAAAAATCGATCATTGAATTTTTAACATTAACTTGTTCCAAACTTATCACAAGCATTCTATAATTTAACATCATCTCGGTTAAAACCTGGTATAAAAAAATAATTCATGATGACATACAAAAATAATTGTTATATCTAAATATTTCAGGTAAAAGTGAAAGAACAACTGCAGATAAGAATAGAGAAAGAAGAAAAAAGAAACTGAAACAACGTGCACATCTGAAAGAAAAACAAAAACGTGAAGTTCTTGTCAATAAATTGAATCCTGGTTTAGGTAACAAATACAGTAAAGAAAAAGCAAGAAAACTGTTGCAACAAGTTACAAAAGAGAGAAATGTGGAAAAGGTAAATATTAGATGTTTATATATTTTTTTAATCAGCTTGATTTAGATTCCCCAGTCTGTGTTTCATGTAAAAATTACCAATTTTTCTAACTTTTGGCATTTGTCAAATTAGTATGGCTGAACGTCATATTAGAGTTGAAGTGAGACATATAGATGGCGCTCTGAAAACAGTTACAAACTCTATGGGGGCCCCAAAATGTGCGAGATACATTATCTTCCTTAAATTGGCCATTTAAGCCAATAGCCTGGTAGCAGTTCTATAACTATGACAAAGCAGATAAATTGTAAAAAAAGTGAGTTCAAAAAGAGCTGGTGATTGTGCAATAATTAAAGAGCGGACAATGTGTATTTTTAACCTTTGATTAAAACGAATCTGTGAAAGCCTGTTTAGAATTGTGCGTGTAATAAACAAATACAAATGTATAAACTATGTTATATATAATTGTTATGTATGTCATATGTATTTCATTAATCTCATTTCGCCCTTTGGTGCGCATATATAATCACGCAAGCTAATACAAATGGCAAAAAAAATGTTTTAAAGTACATCAATTTAATACCAACAAAATACGGCACTCACTCATCTCTCATCGTTGTAAACATGCATACGGCAAGCATTCTTATTGGTGAAGTTTTAATGGTAGAGACAAGGAATGAATGAAGTTCGTCTGGTATCTTCTCTCATGACGTCAACGATGGGCATTGTTCTATAAAAAGTGCAAAGTGCATCTACCTATTTGATACATCGGCATGTGTATAAAAGTATATTATAAAAACAATGATTTTTGTAGTTTTTTTTTATGGTGATTTAAATATGCGGCATTTGTGTGATAAAATAATGCACGAATAAATAATAATATTAATAATCCAACAAACTAACGGGAAAGTGGAATGTATAGGGATGCTGAGTGGGTAAATAACAGTAAAAATAGACTAAAAATATTTTAGCTCACTTTCATGGTATTTCAATTAGAAAATATCAAATATCATAATTTTTATTTACATTCTGAAGATAATGTACGTGAAATTAACTAATACGAGAAACAATAATGCAGCATCAGGTATGTTTCTATGGTTGTCTCCATGAGTGATGTTCGCTTTGGTGAAAATATATTCTTATATTTTGAAAACGACTGTTCGACATCTACTGATGTAATACACGTATACATAAAATAGTCTTTGAACGCACTTAACGGATCTGGGGCTGCACCACATATTTGTCTTAATTTGGTAAAACCGGTGTCTTTATTTAACACACTTGCAAACTTTTCTTTAACGCGCTCATTTGTTACGTCACCTATAGCGTGTAGCAGTAGATTTACTTGTCCACTATTTGTAGTGACTCCGCTAACGACAACTCACTGTTTTAGGCTTTCATGTAATGGTTTATAGTTCTTCGCAATATATTTTAAAGCTGTTTCAACGGAAATATCTTCGAATTTTGTCTGGCTTTCCTTAATAGCTGCAGCCTCATCTGGATTGAATTGTAGTACAGCTTTTATTTGTTGGAAATGTTGGAAATATTCAGCATAATAAAAATCTGCCTGCAACCATGTTCCCCAATGTGTAAGAATCGGCTGTGGTGGTTCAGGAATACCGGGACACTTGCTATGAAATGCACGGAGACGTTTAGGAGATTTAAGAAACACCTTTTTTGTACTTGCTATTAATGCATCCACCTCTGGAAAACCATTTCGAATAGTTTCTGCCACAAGATGTAAAGCATGCACTTTACACGTAACATGTATAAACATACAACCTTGTTCTTGCAAAGAACAGCCTACTGAACGCATTATCATGGCACCATCAGTCACAAACATCAACACTTGACTTTTTCACAGTTCAAATTTTTCTAACGTCTCTAGCACCACCCTGGTAATTGTTTCGCTAGTACATTGACTTAGTCTTTTGCTAGCTAGTAACAGTGGAACTGTCGGTTCAAGAGAGTCCAGTACTCATACTATAACATTTAAAATAGAATTTTTTTTACAATCTGTTTTCTCATCAACAGAACCACAGTCGTGTATTTTTTAATTCACATTTCATCTTATTTACTATGTCTACGTGTACAGTTGGTAGATAGTTACATAACGTTATGCGACTTGGTAACTTCACCTGGGCATTGTATTTATTCCAGAACTCTCGAAATGGTTGTTTATCGAGTATGTGCAGCGGAACATCATAGGCAATCAACATTAATAGTAAATTAAATATAAACAAATTAAACAAGATAGATTTATTGGGGTTCAAAATAAAACAAAGAAGGTTTAGTGCCACATCCCCCAAAAAAGAAACAATTATGCAGCTACGGACACGTGTTTCGGTGTTATTGCCCCTCATCAGCGTAGCATAGCTAAGGAATTGGATCTAGGATGGAATAGATCAGGAACAAAAACTAAAATAAGGCTGGAAAGTACAGTACACAGTACTCAATTAGTAGCACCATTATAGAATAAATCCGAAATTCACCTATGAATTTATTCACTTTGTTAGCAAATGGCCGTTTTCTACCCCTGCGTACGTCTGCCATGCTTTATTATTAAATTAATGTCAACAAATAAAATAAAAACAAAAACAATATGCAATACGCCCAAGTGACTTGATGTGTATACAACTCGAAAGCTAATAATAGACTAGACTGGAGAAAGAGTTTCGCGGTCAATGTGAATGCCGACGACAGTAAGTACATCTGTACTCTACGACCATGATACACAGAAACGATTTGCAGCATTATTGATGACTTTTTTGATAAAAATGTCCTTGTATGCAGAGAACGAATGTTGCACATTGCAATTTATTACCGGCGCATAGGTATAAAACAATAGAGTAGCTTGCGAAGTGGAAGAAGTGGAATATTTTAATATCAGGCTTTTTCTCAAAAATGCTAACAATCTTCTGTGATAGGCGTTGCCGAAAATCTCCAGGAATATCTTTTATTTGCAAAATGGTGTTATTTACTTGTGCTGTTGTAGTCGATAAACTAATATTGTGTTCTTCCATTTTTTTAATAGATTTACTTAATATACTAAAGTTTTCTTTAATTTATTAACTGCTGTTCGAAAGAAACAGAAGACACTATTGACTTACATTCCCGAACACTCCGTGCGTCTTCTTTCAAAGTTAAAATGGTTTGTTTAATAGAGAGAAAATTATCTGCATAAAACCAAACTGAATCTAACCAAGTTCCCCAGCGCGTAATTACTGGTTGAGGAGGAAGAGGTAATTGAGGACATAGTGCTCTGTAGTGAGCGATTCGGGACCGAGCCTCCAAAAAAACTTTTTTCATCTGGCTTATGAAGAAGTCAACATTGGAAATTCTTCTCTAATAAATTCACAAATTGGTGTAATGTGTGTGCTAAACATGTAATATGAAGCATATTTGGATATATGGTTTTTAATTGCTTTCCTGCTTTAAGCATACATATATGCAGCCGCATCTGTAACTGATAACAACACCCTTTCTGTTACGTTGCTGAATTAGAAAATATACTTTTGACACTCTGATACAACTGTAGTGATCAAATTGGCGTTGATTTCGTTAAAAAATCGAGTTGCTAATAAAAATGGTTGAGTAGGTCCAGTTTGTTCTAATGCTCCCACTATGATGACATTTACTACGCATCGTCCCATGTCATCTGTTGTTTCATCTACCCTTAACCAGACGTATTTATTTTCTAGACAATTTTTTATTTCACTCTGTACTTTTTGGTAAACTCTGGCAACTGAATATTTTCGCAGTGAGGATTCGTCCGGCATCTTCCTTTGCATATACTTTTCTAAAAACGATCTTAATATTGGATTTTGAAGTTTTTTTTTAAGGGTATATTGGCAGCTGCAAATGCTTCGCATAATTCATCATTGAACGTAATGTTGTACTTGTTAATGTGTTCTTGGGTATTTACTTGTAGAACGATATGTTGCTTTTGCATACATTTTAATAGCTTGTAATACATTTCTGTCACTTTTAATTTCTATTACCGATCCATAAGGTTCCACCCACTCTTTTTAGAAGATCACTATGTACTTTCTGTACTCGTGGCATATTTTAAAACGTCTTCAATCGCAGTTATTATGTCACCTTATTCTATATTTGCTTTCAGAATATTTATTTTATACTAGACCAGACTAGTCAGCTAGTATTATTTATATAGGTATATGGAATTCTCTTGAATTATTGAGAAAATTCTGGACTCGAGTGGCGCGTACCAGCACGCCACTGGCTTAAAATAGTTGAGTTCGTATTCAAGGTTAAAAATACACATTGTCCGCTGTTTAGTATTATTTGCTGCAGTGTTTCTGGGTAATAAGGTTTTTTCTATAATAATTTAAGAATATAAGTATTCTGATACATTAATTATGGAATATCTTCATTTTGACACTTGTTATAGAATGTGTACTAATAGCGACATCTATTATTAGCTGTTAAATGAAGTCTGGGATGTTAACTAATTGATAATAAACACTGCATTTTAGTAATAAATATTTAATAACTAACAATATATTCTAATTTTACTTTAAAATATGGAATTTTTTATTATTTAATTTAACTGATCTTTTTAAATCACAATTATTTATATGACAGTGACACCTATTATCAAATTATTTAATTAAGTAATAAAGGTTGCTTCTCTCATCTGCCAAATGTTTTTTGTTTTGTTGACAGTTACAAATACAGCGCTTTTCGGCTCGGGTGGAGAACTTGTGTGGAATATGCCATATTCCAGACTTGTTGCTTAATATACTATTCCAAATTACTGTTATTATACGAAAATGATGTAATAGACAGGCTGAAAGACTCCGGTCGATGGCCTTTTGGTTATTTTGTATTAGTTTATTGTATGACCAATAAAAATCTTTTATTATTATTATACTATTCCAAAACCAAATATATTTAGGTTAGACTTTGTTTTATCTACTTTATTTAAGGCAGCAATTTGGAATACCAATAGTTTGCTGCACGGAGAGTTAAGAAAAATATAATATCCCTTAGATGATCAGTTTTATAAATTTTGACCTGGGATTAAATGAGACTCGTTTGTATGAAAAATGATTATGGAACTAAGAAATATTTAAGATATTAAAGTTTTTATTGGTTTTTTTTTTGTTTTTTCAGATGGATGAATCTGTTGGAGCGAAGAATGTTAAGTCATCAAAGGCCTTTTTCACTCAACTTCAAGAAGAGGTTATTACACATATTAGTAATAAAGTAAAAAGTAAGAAAAGAAAAAGGAATGATGACCAGCTTGAAGCTAAGAAAATTAAATTATAATTATATTGAACTTGAAATGTTTATATAAGTTATACTCTTGTATTGTATTTTTTTTATGTATATTTTCTGGAAGAAAGTAAAGCTGTTTTCCAAAATTGTTTTCATTAAATTTTTGTCCGTTTTTCATCCCATTGTCTAAAATCTAAAAAAGTGATTCTCTAGTGTAACCATAATTTATAGTTATTACTAGACTCCGTAAAATTTCCATAAAAATGCTTGCAGATTTGTGTTGACAAAGCCATGCAATTTAAGGAAGATAATCATGATGTTATGTGTATTTTAAGTTCTATTTAAAATACATATCCACTTTTTATGTAGTAAATGTTGCAAACCAATGCTCGAACAGTTGAGGAAATAGTGGTAAATGCTTTGTGTAATATTGGTGTTAAAATTGAAAATGTTTTGCTGCTTGTATCAGACGCAATGTAAAGAGAGTGTAATGGACAACAATTTTTAGAATTTTCGAAAATTTTGATATATCAAAAATGAGCTGAATCGGTGTCATATGGTCAATTTATAAAAAACGTCACTAATAAATTTTTATTTTTTCAATATATAAAAAAAATCCAATTAAAAAAAGCTGTTTAGACTACAATTTGTCCTACTTACCAACTTTTAGGAATATAAATTTACTTTGTTGGAACTGCCCCTCACTAGTAGTCAGCTTTTTGTTGAAAATAAGATATGATGTTAAGAATAAAAGTTATTCATATTACTAATATATTTTAGAAAAGATATTTGTGATTTCGGAGCACTTTCAATGTGCAAAAATGATTTTTAAAAATGCAAAATAAAATACTAATTTATTGATAAAAGCAGTGTTTTACTGATAAAAGGGGCAGTTACAACAAAGTAAATTTATGTTTCTGAAATTTAGTAAGACAACACAAATTGCATTCTAAACAACTTTTTTGATTGCATTTTTTCATATCTTGAAAAATTAAGGTAGTTTATTAGTAACGATTTTTATAAATCGACATATGAAACACCCTGTATAACATATCAACTAATTTCTGATATATCTTAGTTTTACATCAAGCAGGAATACCTAAGTGCCATTCCAGTTACATCTATCCTGGCACACAGTGTATGTGTAAAGCTGCCAGTCTTTTACGATCCGTGTATCCTAATATGATTCATGTAACTTGTCTGACCCATGAATTGTAATCTATACTAATGCCTTGATCACAGTACAGAAAATTTTATGAAATGTAAAGAAACTAGAGGTATATATTTTAATTATTCCATACGAATGGTGTTATTGTCTCTTATCCAATGTGCTGTGTCAGCCCTGCACATACGGAAATTGTCCGGTGTCTAATTATTACTGACTGCACTTTTATGCACTCAGTAGTCACGGTTCATTTATAATTGAAGGGTTTGGAGCAAGAACTGATTAAAGACCAACTTGAGTGAAAATGAGATATCATCGGTTTTTAACCAAAAAGTACATGTGATGTTTACTAGACGTCAGATATATAGGCATATGATTTAATTACACATAACCCATTCTGCTCCACCAGTAGACATATCATCTTATAACGTAGAATGTTGGTAGTAATAAGTGATATGTGGTGATAGTCCGGGCAACAGAAATAACCTATAGTCCGTGTTACCAGGTGAAATTTCCCGTCAGGCAGTATTCTCTGTCTCAAGTATTTTATTGTTTAACAAAACCATAGGAAAAAAAGTTGTAAGAAACATTTCTTTTTAAACCATTTTATTGAAAAGTATGGGCGACAATGTAACAACTTTGTAAATTCACTGACAACTGCGGGGCCAAAACAAAAGTTTAGTGCATTTTTTTATCTTTGTAAAAAAGGAAGGTTTTCAAAAATCAACAATTTACCTGGCCGTCTGCATTGGGGTTTTGGACAAACAGAAAAAGGGCGAAGAAAGGAACTAATATCCCCGAAGATGGTATTGTTTAGTGGAAAATTGTGGGAAAAAATACGTGGGGAAAGAGAAAGACATTTGTTTAAGTCACATTTGGCAATTTTAAAAAAACATGTCGTAAGAAAAGCCTTGATTAAGTAAAAATTTTAGTAGACTCAGAAAATCTGAGTTTTTAAGAAAGCCACAACGTGGGGAGGAGAAGGACTCTGTGGAATAAGCTCGCATAAACATGTTCATAAATGGAAAAAATATGAGTATAATGCCTTAAAAAAATGGTTTATATAGAGAGAAGTTGTTTTTTTTCTTTGTTTTTAAAAAAAAAAAAATCAAATTTTTTTACCTTTCAGTTTATTGGGTTTTAAAATAAATTATTCAATATATTTCAGTCAATAAAACGTGTAGTAACAAAACTCATTTAATTGAAAAATAAAAAATCACTAGCCAAATATTTTATAAATGAGGGCTACCGTTTTTAGGCTCACCAGTTGGGGCCACTGGCGAGTAAGGTTGCTGTCAAAAGTTATTGTTAGACGCGGAACAACTGTATAGGGTTTTATTATTATATTATTTATAGTATTTCATACACCAGTAAATAAAAAAACTTGTTAATTATGTCTCAGTGTTGTGCAGTTCCATTTTGTTCGGAAACAAAAGGCGGACTTATGCTTCCGAGAGACAAAACAGTGGTTGGTAGCGACTAGCAGGGATAACTTGTGTTTGTAAGGAACACTTTAATCCTGATGACTATGCGTTATCAAAGGAGTCTACTACAGAAAATTGTAAGTAATAATCATCCACATTCGTTGTTTTCATCATGCTCATGTTTGATATAACCTAACTTTAATGACATAAGACACATCTGATAGGTACAATAATTTTTCTACTGAGCAAGTAAATTACTACTTTCCCCTTCTGCCATCATTGTGTTAAATGTTTTTCATATATATATATTTTTTCATATAAAACATGTATCCATTTTTGAAATGCACATAAAACTTTGTCAACAAACAATTCCAAATATGAACTGAACTGCACAGAACAGAAAAAGACTGAACTGAATGTCTGTCTCCAAGCGATGCATGTAAAGATCGTGACCCCCTCTCCTTTCAATAGGCAGATGTTTAAAAAATATGGCTTTGCTATTATTTTTTCACACAGTGACCTGTAAATGGTAAAATACCGAAGTAAAAAAAAGTTATAAAGCAAAATTGTCCCCTGTTTCATTATCTACAACTTTCATTAGGATCATTTTTTTGTAAAAAAATAAATAAGACGCCACCCCTTTTATAATTAACTTTACAGGCTAAAATAACCAAAGTAAAAAAAATGTTATAAAGAAAAGTTGTCGCTTATTTCATTATCTACAAGTTTCATTAGGGTCATTTTTTTGTAAAAAAAAGGAACCACCCCTCCACTCGTATTATAATTTACTGTACAGGCTAAAATACCAAAGTTAAAAAAAAATGTCAGCAAAGTTGTAGACAATGTAATTATCTACAACTTTCATTAGGGTCTTTTTTTTTTTGTAAAAAAACAAATTAGAAATCACCCCTATTACTCCCTTCATTACGGGAGTTCGAGTGTGATCATTTGGTTGGATAATTGAGAAACTGTCCCCGATAGACCCTGAAAATATCAGCTTGCCCAACAATTTCTTTTGGAAAAATCATCTTTACTGGATTATATAGTACTTATATAAATATGTTGTAGAAATATTTGCATCTTGATTTTTCATTTGCCTTGAATCTCTCGTGTATTTTGCCGACCTTGTGATACCACCTATTCCTTTAATTTACAATCGAAAAGCCCTAGATCTTGCAGTGAGTTGTTCTGTGGCAGTGTCTTTATCTATTCTGTGGTGTCTACCTGTTCATGCTGTCAACTTGGTATGAACATCAATTCGAAGTGAAGTTAGCTTGTGTTCTTGTTTATTTTTGGCTTCCGTTCTGTGGATAGAACTTTATTATTAATGTCCCTGTTTTAATATTAATTAATTGTTACTATTTATTAACACTGCTTTTACCTCTGGAATCTAGAATTAGAAGTTGTGCTTACTAAATTTGCATTCAGAAAATTAAATATGCCTATTGTGAATGAAATAAGTGTAAATAAAGTAGGCTTTCGACCAGTTCTTGGTAATTAATTGTTTATGTATAAAAATAACAGAATTTCTTTAATATCTTTTTTTACAGTTGATTTCCAAAATGGAAAAATTAAGCCAGGTGAAGAAGGTAATTTGGACTCAGCTTTATATAGAAATATAGAAAAAGAAACGGTTGTAGCAGTTACCAATTGTAACATGTTGTACACAGGAATAGTTGACAATGAAAATGACTTGTATAATAATTTCATACTAGTTCACAACAGAAAATCTGGTAAAGTAAGTATAATAATTGAGAATATTGATAATGTTCAATCTTTATTGATAGCAACAGTGGATCATGCATTAAACCTTTTACCTAAATAAATATCTGATGTGGCCAGCACATAACTTTCTTATACCAGTATATATCATCCTAATGTAAAAAAATCATTCTGTTTAATTCTTCACTTACCTCGATTAAATTTTAATAGCGTACCTTGAAATGTTTCATTAAAATTTTTAAATAATTATCACCCACATTCGATACTGTCAATTCATGTCATATATTTTAATAATTTCTTCTTATTGACATTTACATTTTGTAACTAAATTAGACATTTCGAATGTTAAACTGTTAAATTTATCCTAACCCCATTTTATGAGGTCAAATGTATAAAAAAATTTAAGTTTACATCAACTTTATTTAAGTAATTGGAAAATATATTTTATTGGCTTGATATAGTAGACATGATTTATAATCTTTCATCAAGAATATTTTTTTGTAAAGACAAATACAAAAAAGTTTAGGTCCCGTGGACCTCCTTTCAACTGGCATATTTTGCTCATCATCAAATTTATCATTGTCTTTGGCCTTTAGAACATGTGTACCAAATTTGAAAGCTTTATCTCAAAAACTGTCGCTGTTATTGTGATACTACAGACATGCAGACAGATTTTTCCCCGTAAAGTTATGTTTTTTTCATTATAATTCCGTCCAGAAATGCAATACAAATTTTTAATTTTTTTTCCCGACATTGTACCTTTCTTCTTTCATTCATTATGTTCCTTCTGGTGATACCACATTTACCGAATTTAATGTGTCACCTAAAATGTTGTTGACACTCACCATTCACCAAATTTAATATGTCACCTAAAATGTTGTTGACAATCTTAACTGCCAAATTTGGGAAGTCTCCCATTAGTATTTTTTGAGTTATCGCGGACACACACACACGCACCGACAGTCATCATTCGGAAAATAGTCAGAATGGATTCAGGAGGGTTCAAAACGTATAAATCAATCAAAATCTTGAGGTAAAAAAAAATCACGATTACTATACTTCCTTATATTAGGTATAAGAAAGTAAAAATGGCATAGCCTTTATAATTTGTTTTTTTTTGTCGCTAATGAACAGCATTATAACTGTTTTATCACAGGTGACTTGTATAAACAAATACTGATATTACAAATTATTTAACACAATTTATAGGTTCGTTTGATACAAGTTGACTGCTGTCCTGTGTCTCCTTTGTTAGATAAGAAAAGTAAGCTAATGGATACATCTGTAAGTAAGGCTGAAAATTCAATGTCGGAATTGAAGAAACAGTTTGGTTCAAAGAAAACTAAGAGGTCTGTTGAACAGCAGGAACGTTTAAAAATGAATATCAGCACTGTAAAGGAACAATTAGAAAAGACAATTACAGGTATTTGTATTTTATAGTTATAGTGTACTATACCATGGAATGATGCTAATTAATAAAAAATGAATAATAATTGCAGTTGGAGGTGACTGTTTCTATTCTCACTGCTTTAAGAACTTCGTTTTTTGTTTTCAAGCACTATGTTCTGAGTCTTGAGTTTCGGACTGTTAAAGTTGATACTATTCATGCAGTGTCTCACAAAATAGAGGTGATGGGTGGCTTTATTATATTGTACTACCACACATAATACATTTCAAATTAATTTAAGTTACATTTTTACATATTTTTTAGACATTAAAATAGATGAAACCGACATGAAATTAGTACCAGATGAAAATGATAATCTTTATAGACCGAAAATCAATAGAGATGCATCAACTAGAGAACAAGTATACAACTTAGAAGATTTAGTACCAACATCTGTGTTAGATACACTATCTAATGAGGCTTTAAATTTAGTCAATTCTGAAAATTTAGAAGAATTTGGGTATGATTTGGTTTGCTTATTATGTTGGGTAGGGGTGGATAAAATATTGATAAATTGGAAAGTGTCAGTACCACTGTCAGTATTGATACGAATGATTCTTTAGTATTAAGGTATTATGTTATTTGGAAAGGATACTTCGATACCGATACCTATCGTGTACTACACTTCTGCTAAGTCTGGTTTTAGTAATTATCTAATTAATTATTCTTGTGCTTGGGATTTGCTTCCACATATCTTTTTTGAAAATCACTCATTGAATACATGATCCAATGTGCAAAACATTATAATGGTTACATAGATGTAGGTAGATAGATTTGATTAGTCTGGGCAAAATATCGATACATCAGAAAGTAATTAATAACCAGTATCAATATAAATTTGTAGGTTACCAATATTTATTAATCAATACTTGTATTTAGTATTGATACCAAAGTTTGATATTGACACAGACTAGTATCGATATCTGATATCAAAATGTTTGGTATCGCCCACCCCTACTGTTGATCTTAAATGCAGCTAGGTTGATATGGTATTTTATGGTGATCAAAAATGATTGACAGAAAAAATAACCTGTTTGCATTAAACCATCATTTTTGCTATTTATTGGCTAATTCGGTTCTTTTTCTTAATTCTCGTGTTAAAATATTTATTTATTCGTGATGCTGAGGCTGAAGAAACAGTAAAATGTTTTGTCTATAAATCATTATTGCTTTACATGTTTATATTAATTACCCATTTAGTAAAATTCCAGCCTCACTGGTCATTCAGCAATAAATATCGTCTACATTTGAACTCAATGCTTATTAAACAGGTTGCTACAGACGAGAGTTGCTTTGTAAATGCTGTGGAGGAATGCAGTCAGTCATTTTTGAACATGCTATATAATTCTGTATATCAAAGTAGAAATCAGTATTCAAGTATTAAGAATAACAAATGTAAATACTTATGAGTGGTGATACCGGCAGTAGTAGCTTTAAGCTTGAAAGAAGTCCAGACCATGGGCGGCGTCTAACCGAGTATATTATAGGTATATAAAAATAATTAATTACATTAAAAAAAAACAGTTAGTATGTCTAGTGTTAATTACTGAATTAAAAAGGTTTAGTTTTCACAGTTGTTGATTTTTTTAGATGAAAATTTAGAATGTTTTGTTTATTTGATTAGGTAATTTATTCAGGGATTATTTAGTAAGAGCAGTGCCATATACAAACTTCAGTTCAGTTGCATTTCAAGGTTGCGTTTTCACTAGATATCCAACTTAAATCTGTAAATCACTTTTAAAATGTTTCTGTTAGTAGTATCAAAAAAACGAAAACAAATGATTCGTCCTAAATACCATATATATTTAATATATAAATATACAGACAATACTGATGCATGTTTTTTATTAATAGGTAATACGACTTTAGTTTCATAAAATGACTCCAAATAAAATGTTTGTATTTCTTATTAATACAAAAAATACGCATCAGTATTGCCTGTAATTTTATACATATATTAAATCCTTATGGTATTTAAGATGAATCATGTCATGTTTTCATTTTTTGTTCTCTTTGATAGAAACATTTTAATAGCGATTTAAAGTTTTCCCTTGGCTGTCCTGGCGACGAGGGTATGCTAACGCCGCTTTAAGACGTAATAACTCCTTAAAATGTATAGATTAAAAATTATTTATTTTAATTTAATTTTTAAAGATATCAAGATATTGCTTTATTTATAATAATTTTTACACAATTTGGAGTTAGTTATATTTTGTTATGTTTTATTGCCCTATTGTATAATTTCGTCAAAATTGTTTGTTTCGTTACAGTATGGTATATAAGCCATGTTAAGTGTACATATACAGCACGAAGTTATGATGACATAAAATGACAAAATATGATGATAAATGACTGTCGGAAAAAAAACTTTAATTATTTAGGAAAATTATTTTAACGTACAATGCAGATATAGTAGAAAAATATCAAAATAGTAAAAGTAGGCGGATCATCTTAAAACTGACAGTTTACTGTCTTTTACAGAAAAGGTACTTTACCTAATAAGAAAGTTTTTGTTTAAATGCCATGGTCTACGTGATTAAAAAAAAAAAACAAAAATACAGCAAAAATTACGTTTTAGATAAGCAGGGATGAACCCTCAAAAAAAAAAATCTAAAAATTGTGGTCCATTTCACCTATCGCGAACTCAGTCACACTGTGTGTGTATGTAGCTTCACTATTTATTTTTATGTTTTGTGTTTTCATTCTTTGTTATGATATGGTTTTTTCAATATTTATTGTTCTCTTCTTTGTTACGTTTTATTCAATTTAAAACTTTTTACAATTTATGTCAATTTTTAGTTATTTTATGTATTTTCAGGAGATAATAATTATTTTAATCAATGCTTATTTTGAAGATACATATATTTATATTGTAACTAATTTTCCAATCTGTTATTTATTCATCTGCTTCCTATATGCGACACCTCTGACAGAACAAGTTAGAACGTGGCAGCTCATAAGCGGGTCTCTTTATGACTTGTCTGCCAATCAGAACTCGCAAATGACCATCGTTTAATACCTATCACAATTGTAAGATGTTAAGACCCGCTGCTTACTAGTAAACAGTGAAGTAAACACTGATTTTACAATACAAACTGATGAATAGTGTATGGATTTATCCATTCATAAATACCTTTGTCAAGGTAAAAACTACTACTGCCGCTAACTTATGAGTAAAGGAAAAAGCATTTATTTTTTTGGCAACACTGTATTTAAATAATTTTTTTTTTTTAGCTTTTTGCCCTTTGTTACCAATAATATAACCCGAATATTGAAATCTTTGGATGACAATAAAATCCACAAGCTTACAATATTTTTATACATTCATTATTTAATGAAGTTCATGAATACTCCATTCAAACACGTGACAAAGAAATTTGTAGTCTGTGATAAATCTACAGAAGTGAATAATCACATTTTGAATAATTATTCATCACTTAATGCTGGACATAGGTAAGTTTGGTATTAAATAATTCATTTTAATAGCCAATTTTGACTTTAATTCTTAAATGTACGATGTTATACCAATGATTTTCATAGTTTTTAAACAAGTTTTTTCCCATGAGGATATTGTCAACGTGCAATGGACGTTTAAAAATTTGAATCCCATATTTTTGCCTAACATTATTAGTATCACATCTTTACATGTAACACATTATTTTTTAGAACAAGACCATCTGGCTTCAAGGATAAAGCATTATGTTATATATTAGTATTAGCAGCAATAGTTATGGATTATGAAGTGGATGTTGAAACAATTTCCAAAGCTTTAAAAATTGGTACTAAGAAAGTTACGAATACTTCTAGGGTTCTGGGTTTTAGTTCTTCAGTAAAAAATGGCATTTCACTTGTTTCTTTGAAATTACCTTTGCCTGCACAAGTTTTAATGTCCCCAAAAAAAAAAAAAGATAAGCGTTAAATAAAATAATGTTTTTGTTATAAATATATATATTTTAATACAGTGTTGTATTTCATTCACAAAAGTAGCATTACAAAGTGTTCCTAAATTTATTATACAGCTCGTCACTGGAAAAAACGTAGAAAAAAATAACTTCAGAAATGTTAATATTCAGAATATTATTTTTTCCAAAGTCCTTAATTTGAGAAATCGTCATTGACCCGAATCACCCGTGGTATTGGTAAGATTTTTAAAAATATATGTGACAGTGATTTATTCATTAGAAAGTAAACTACTACAATTTATTGACAATACAAAAGATAAAATTGACACAAACGAAAAGTCGGGGATTTATGAAATTAGCTGTAAGAACTGTAACCAAAAGTATGTTGGACAAACTAGATGATCAGATCAAACTATATTAAAGGAGCATATAGCCCATTTCAAATATGGGAAAACAGATGTCTAGTGTTGCTCAACATGTATTTGAAAATAACCATAAAATAGATATTAGTAATTTAAGATTAGATTAGAAATGTAGCAAATACTAGACATCACATGCTAGATGATGCCCTTGGTTGG
Source organism: Rhamnusium bicolor (assembly GCA_029963845.1). NCBI lineage: Eukaryota > Metazoa > Arthropoda > Insecta > Coleoptera > Cerambycidae > Rhamnusium > Rhamnusium bicolor. The sequence goes on along the minus strand of JANEYF010003719.1, from coordinate 56,564 downwards.
CGAAACGCGCGTCGAGTGCAGTATACCCAGGTAACACTAATGCTCTTATTAAGATCTCCAAGGTCGCTTTAAAATTATACAATAAAACTTCGAATAAAACCAAATGATCTTCAAGACAAGCTTAGGATCACCATAAAACAGCTTCTAGCCAAAAAGGGCCCATCCTAAAAGGGTCTTGAAGACTAAATTTTAAAACTATATTAAAAACCATTTAGTTTTAATTTCATATTCTTAAAGAGTTCTTCAAGGCAACCTTAAATGTATGTATTAAAACGTTTTGCATTTAAAATAAAATTGCAACAGACTAAATTGCCTTGAGAATCATTATAATTAATCCTAAAAGCGTTTTATTTTGTTTTAAAGTCGGACAACTCTATGCGGATGGGACGAGCACCTCGTGGATGGAAAGCGCCACAGAACGCCTCCATCCATGGGAAGGAGCGCGTCTTAAATTCGTGCAGGGACAGGACCTGCCCAAACCTCATGTCTGTTCGGCATATATCCCGGATGACGTCGGTAACCGGCTGTCTTCTGAGGTGGTGCTGAACAGGCTGAGGAAAATGAACCACGGTCTGAACACCCGGGAGTGGAACGTACTACACAGGGAGGATTCGGGCTCTGGTCAAACATGGACGTTCTCAGTAGATGAAGCGTCCATGATCACACTGGAGGGACTGAATTTCAGGCCCTTCTGCGGATTTGGACAAGTCCAATTCCGCCCAAAAGTCAGAGGAGGTAAAGACCCCTCTGATAAGAAATCGGTGGCAGAAACGCCCTCAAGGAAAAGCGAACTACAATCGCTTCCCAAGAGGAGCGAACAGCCCCGACAAGGAACCTCTGGGAAAGGAAAATCCCTCCCCGAATAAACCCCATCTTAAAAAGAGTGGAATTAAACCACCTTCGAAGAAGGGAAAGGCGGGGAACCTAACCCAGACAAAACCACCTCCAGGAAGCGTGAGAAACATTCACCTTCCGGGAGGAGGAGAAAAAATCCCACCCCCCCTTAACTTACCTTTAAACTCACAAACCTAACCCTACCTAACCCAACCATATCTCAACACTCCACAACTAGTACCCTTATCCTTAATCCTTATCCTCAAATCAACTACCCAATGACATCTTATATTAGGTGTCTGCAGGCGAATCTACAAAAAGCCAGGACGTCCACATACGTCCTCGGCAAAAGATTCAAGGAAGAGCAAATCGACATTGCTCTTCTCCAGGAACCCTGGACAAGTAACACAGGCCGAGTAAGCGGCCTGGGAAATACTTCTGGCAAGGTAATAGAAATCGGCTCTGATGAAAGACCCAGGGCATGTATCTTGATCAGAAATAACATTAACCACTTTGTTCTTACAGGTTACTGCACCCAGGACGTTGTAACCGTCCAGGTATCGATCTCGGAGGGAGGAAGCAAGATGGATATAATCGTCTGCTCAGCCTACTTCCCGGGTGATAGAAATGCAGACCAACCTCCTCTAGCTGTAGTGCGGGATTTAATCGCCTACAGTAAGAGGAACAATATCCACCTGGTTATTGGATGTGACGCGAATTCCCACCATACAGCGTGGGGAAGCACGAACATTAACCAAAGAGGTGAGTCACTTTTTGAATATTTATTAGGTGAAGGACTAACTGTGAATAACATTGGTTCCGAACCAACCTTTGTCACCAGAAATAGGAAGGAGGTATTAGATATTACAATCAGCTCAAACTACTTGAGCAACAAGATATCCGATTGGAAAGTATCTTCTGAACCCTCGTGTTCAGATCATAAACATATTCTATTCAATATAGAAGCTGGTCCAAGACCTGTGGTGACATATCGGGATCCGAAGTGCACGGACTGGGAAGGGTATAAATATTCCCTCCAGTCTCACCTTCAATCCGCTATCACCACAATCAGGAATCGTGATGAGACTGAAATTGCGGCGGAACAGATCCGCAACGCGATGGTCTCAGCATATAACGAAAACTGTCCACTGAAGACAAAAAGGGATAATAGAGGCACGTCTTGGTGGAACAAAAATTTGGATAAAATGAGAAAGGAAGTTCGACGCCTCTTTAATCGAGCTAAAGCTTCGGGCGACTGGGACCAATATAGATCCGCTCTAACGGACTATAACAAAGAAATAAGGAAAGCAAAAAGGGGATCTTGGAGGAAATTCTGTGAGAGTATAACTGACGTACCTCACAGTACTAGAATCCACAAGATTCTTTCCAGAGAGCCGACAAGGGAATTCGGTTCGTTAAGGCGGCCGGATGGCTCATATACGGACTCTGGAAAGGAAACCTTACAGCTCCTAGCACAAAACCACTTCTCAGGGTGCTTGAATGCGGATGACCAACAGCCGTCACCATCAGAAGGCCGATTAAAACGACCTGATAAAAATGATTGGCTGACGGCTAAAAAGGTGATCACAATACCGGCAATTGAGTGGACCATCGGATCATTCCAACCATTCAAATCGCCAGGAGAGGATGGAGTTTTTCCAGCTCTACTACAAAATGGACTGGAAATATTGCTCCCACTCCTCATTAAACTATTCAGAGCTAGTCTGGTATGGAACTATATCCCATCCAGTTGGTCGGCGGTCAAGGTAGTATATATACCAAAAATGGGTAGGAAAGAACCAAGCCCTAAATCGCTTAGACCAATTAGCCTGACATCTTTTCTGTTGAAAGGCCTGGAGAAGGTGCTGGACGGATATATCAGGGGGAACATCCTGAATCATCACCCCCTCAATATCCATCAGTACGCCTATCAGACAGGAAAATCAACAGAACTAGCATTCAATAACCTAGTCGAGAAGATTACCCAATCCCTTCAAATGAAGGAAATTGCGGTGGGAGCCTTTCTCGACATTGAAGGAGCATTTAATAATGCACTGCCCGACTCCTTATATGCAGCAGTGGCTGCCAGAGGAATTGAGCCTACTATAGGCGACTGGATTCGTGCTATGCTATCAAACAGAACCATAACAACGTCTCTACAGGGAGAAACAGTTAGGTTTAGAGCCACGAGAGGGTGCCCGCAGGGTGGGGTTCTTTCCCCCTTTTGTGGTCACTTCTTGTGGACGACTTACTGGCTATTCTCACACTGTGGGAGGTTGAGGTTCTAGCATATGCAGATGATCTAGTCATACTAGTCAGAGGAAACTCTGAAGGAGTAATATCAAATACCCTTCAAGAGACTCTGGATGCAGTGAGTAACTGGTGCGACGGGGAACAGATGTCTGTAAACCCTCAAAAAACAGTAATAGTACCATTCACCCGGAAAAGGAAGCTGGAGGACTTAAGACCTCCCACTTTAATGGGTGAAACTGTTCCATTTGCGGAGGAGGTGAAATATCTAGGAATCACTCTGGATAAATCACTTAATTGGAACTCCCATCTGGAAAAGGTAATCCACAAAGCAAAGCTGTCCCTATGGACATGCCGTCGTATTTGTGGCAAATCCTGGGGCATGGGTCCCCAACAAATTTACTGGATCTATATCACGGTCATCAGACCAATGATAACATACGGATCCATTGTTTGGTGGCCGAAAGGATTACAACGGACGGCCAAATCCAAACTCTCTGGACTGCAGAGATTAGCATGCATGACCGTAACGGGAGCAATTAACACCACACCGTCAGCTCCAATGGAAATCCTTCTGGATTTACCCCCTCTTCATATATATCTGGAGAGAGAGGCCAGGTGGGCAACCTACAGACTGCAACAAGCGGCCATTAATATGCCGCAGACTAGTATCATGGAGCGGAACAGGTTGTTGGATGACATAGAGAATCACAGCATCCTGGGAATGCCCTCGGATACTATGCCTACTATGACCAACTACGAGCTGACCTTCAACATCCTTTCTCCAGAAAGAGATGAGTGGGATCGGAATAAAGCCGACCTACTGAAGGCAGACAGTTGTTGGTTTACAGACGGCTCCAAAACTCCCGAGGGAACAGGAGCCGGAGTACACAGCTACAGACCAAGGGTGAGGATAGTCTCAAACCTAGGTACTCATGCAACTGTTTTTCAGGCTGAGGTTCATGCCATTGAACTGTGTGTACGAAGGCTGGAATATATGCATCTTACACGCAGATCAATAAAAATTTTCTCAGATAGCCAAGCAGCTATAAAAGCTCTTGGCTCCTACCGGTGCAACTCCAAAACCGTATGGAATTGTCAGAAAGCTCTAAATCATTTGGGCAAGAACAACAAAGTGACTCTGGTCTGGATACCCGGCCACTCTGGTATGGAAGGTAACGAAATAGCTGACTCCTTAGCCAGAGAAGGAGCGGGATCACGATTCATCGGACCAGAACCAATACTTGGCATATCTTCAAGTACGGCCAAGATGGCTATCTCAACCTGGGCTGAAAGGCAAACTCTCCAGTATTGGCAAGAGTTACCAGGATTAGTTCATTCGAAGGCGTTCATAAAATACCCTTTGAAATCGAGAACTAAGAAACTTTTAGAGTTAAACAGGATAAACCTGAAAACTCTAACAGGCCTATATACCGGGCACTGCCGACTAAACTATCATCTGCATAAACTCGGCCTAGCGGAAAACGCCGAGTGCCGTCTATGCCTGGAGGATGATGAGAAGGCAGACCACATCTTATGCACCTGTCCCGCTGTGGAGAGGATCCGATTCTCAATATTTGGCAAAGGGCAACTGCTGCCAGAGGATCTGGACAGATTCTCACCCAATAAAGTTATCAGTTTCATTAAGAGACTGAACTTATTGGGTGAAATATAATTAGGCGTGAGCCACAATAGGCCTGCTGATGGCCGCAGTGGAGGGTCTACTGAGACCCACTCACAACAAACCTAACCTAAACCTAACTCTATGCGTGAAATAGTTAAAACAACGGCAAGTCTCTAATGGGGCAGAGTGGTAATATTTGAAACGTAATGCATATAAAGCTGATCAAAAATAATATTTAAATGCAAACCATTCTGGTAAAAATTACCAACGGATGGCACTTTTCTGACAAAATATAATAAAATACTTCTACATAACTCGAGCGCCACCAATATAATGTATTTTTTTATTATCTAAAAATTTTTTTTAAAATATCGTCAATTTTTATTTTGCATCTAAACATCCAAATGCATTTTTTTTATTAAATTGCATGTTTGGACACACCGTCCTTCAGTTATTTAAGAGGATGTAAAGCGCATATATTTCAATAATATTTTTTTCTTTGGCTATTGAAAATATTCATCATGGCGGGTCTGTATCTTATATAAAAAATGGCGTGGTCTAGATAAAAACTGATTGCAAGTTAATAGAACATTTTAAATCTTACAAGACTTAAAATAGCGTTTTATTTACCACTTTAAGTACAATTACTCTCCCAGACATTTATTTACTCTTCCTTTTAAAACTGAGTTGCTTTAATATGTTCAAACTCGTGGCCTTATTGATTTAAAGGGATCTGACGCGCGTATGAAATCCTAACCTTAAAATTGTGCCGGTTTTGTGATTGCTGGATTTAGTGACTTCGTTTTAATTTAAAATACGTCACTAATATTTTCCATTTTAAATATGTCTTCTAGTTTTCATTCATGTATAAAGTAGGACTGCACTGGTTCACTAAATCAGCAATCAGTTTATTGAGCAGATGGCGTGTTTTCTCCGATTATGGAGGGGGTAGAATTAGTTTTAATAGTCATCAAAAATCCAACAGGCATTTCTTTTAATCAAATTGACTAAATTAAAACCTTTGAACTTTAAAATATTCTTAATTTACTCTTTAAAAAGTAAAAACTATGTTTTAGGATTTAATGTGGAATTTCATTGAGCATATAGGCTTAAGATAAAATAGTTTTCTTAATGGGTTTTAATGACTACATCAAGGATACTTCATAAAACTACATTAAAACCATTTGTTCCAAAATGGATTGTTTTAAAACCAACTTGCTATTTAATTCTTTAAAAAGGCAAATTAGTTTTAAAATAGCCAATGTCAAGAGTATTATAAAACTAGTATAAGATCAATAGGGCATTAGGAGCAAACAGTTTTTTTATTTTAATTTAAAGAGTGCATTAGATCCTTTGCATAAGAATCAGTGGTCTTTAAGAACTTTTAGTTTATCTTCAGGTAATTTTAAAACCACTATCATTTTATTGAACATGTTAAAGCACTTTTAAAACCTAAATAAATCAAAAGTATCTTAGAGATGTTACTTGGGTATGGTGGTTTGTGGAAAAATACGTCAGTGTTCTTGTGAAATTGAAACGAAGTATTTGGTATGGTCCACCGTTAGTGTGAATCTTTCAATGTAAAAATTGACAATATTTCTAGAAACCCAATTATCAAATTTTATCCGTGTTTTTTTATATCTAAGAAAGTAAAAAACCATTTCAACGCTTTTTGTACCTTGGAAATGAAGAAGTTTATGTATAAGTTCAGCAATTTGTTTTTGCTTATAATGACCTCGACAAGGCTCATTAAAATGGAGATACCTACCTGTGAAGTACATTTACTATCTGTAAATGTCTAGTCTGAAATACTTCTCTGATTAACGTTTTGGACGGTTCTTCTAAATAGCACCACTTTTATTTTACAGTTTTGTTAATTTAAAATAAAACAACAGAAAAATTATTAATTAATTTAATAAAAAACATTGCACTCCAGTAATAAATTTTCGTAAGGCAAGTTGTAAAAGAGCAGACAAAAATGTTAAAACTAAGGACTAGATTAACAGTGTAAAATAAGATTTTATAAACAGTCTAAAAAGGAGGGAATTATAGGTAAATATAGGTTACAACTCATGCAATATACATATATATATATATATATATATATATATATATATATATATATATATATATATATATATATATATATATATATATATATATATATATATATATATATATATATATATATATATATATATATATATATATATTTTTTGGCAAGCTTTTAATTTAACAAGTTATAAATGCATTTTATTATTATGCCAATACTTAAACAATACCTAAACACAACCATAAAATGTGTCAAAGCACCTCTAAGGAAGCCACAAATTATAAAACTTTTTAATTTTTTATGCATTGTTTCTTTTTGTCAAATCTTTAGAATAACCATAAAAAACTCGGATTTACTTCCACCATGAAATGAATGTCCATTTGATTATTTTTATAAAATACTTACTGAGTGACACGGTTAATTATGTCCCAGAAAGAAAATTAGTCGTTTTTCTTTTTAAGTTAATGAACAACCAAATCCATATCATATTTGATGTGAAATTATTTGATTGTTTTTTATATTTTAGAAAACACTTCTGAAAAAATATTTTGTAATTTAATATTTTTAGATAAATAAGTTTAGTTTCTTTATACCAACACAAAATCAAATAGGTCTACTATACAGGGTGTTATAACTGCATTTCATAAATTTAATGGCAGATTCTGAGAAATAAGTAATGGCACTAAGATCCAGATTCTATTAGAAATTCTTCCTTAAATAATAATAATAAAAAAATGGTTTGCTATTTCACTCGGGAGTTTGTAGGTATCTTATTAAAATTTTGTATAAAAAAATAGTAGCAATAGCTCAATATTTTAAATTGAAAGCTTTGATTTGGGAGGTCATGTGACCTTTCTAGCCTCCGCATAGAGGTAAATTGGGTCATATTTCCATTATTTACTGCCAGAATTTGTCATTAAGTATATTATACACCCTGTATACTTCAAAGTCCTATATTATTAAAAAAAAAAAATTGGGTGTTCTCAGTTAAAATAGAAAACGGTTAATCCTATGCCATATCAATAATGTGTTCCAGTATGTTAGTTATATAAGATTTGCTCTAGTTTTCGTTTTGTCAAATGGCAAAATATCAAATCATGGCACAAGTAGTGGTAGTTTTCAAAAAATTAAAAAGTTTAAATTTGAAGCCATCTTACTCCTTACATAGATTGGTCCTTATATATTTTTATAAATATTTTACATATCAATCTCCATAATTAAATTTAATTATGCCTCATGCCGATATGATGAGCATACCAACTATACTGTCACAGCCACAACAGTGAACAGTGGCATAGTTATATGAAACAACATACGTGGCAAAAGGGGTTAAAATTGCAACTGAAATGTATGATTGTGATTGGTCGATAAAAATGTGTATCAGTGCATCGAATCAAAATTGTTATATTGCTAGATTGATCGTAATAGACTCAATTAATGAACAATTATTTTTTCTGCTTTTTTCAATTTTTATAAATTGGAAATTGTTTGCATTTGAATAATAAAATGCTTCGTCTGGCGGAGAAAGCCAGGGTGGCGTTAGTAGCTCCTATTAGTTAAGTTCACCCACAACAAATACATGTAATTATATATGACCGACATATTTAAAGTGACCAGACTACTCTATTTTTAAGTAGTTTAGTAAGCATATTACAGTATTCTTTGCCAGTAACAATGTGTCATATTATTTACACAGTATGTCCGCAGATGGGGTTTACTAGAAGTGAAATTACTCAACTTTTCAAGAAAAAGTTATTCTACAAAAGTTTTTGCTTTCCTAAAAAAATACTATTCAGGTTGAGACACCATGTTTTTTATACAGGGTGCTCAAAAATTACACAAAAAGCTGAAATTCTAAGTAAATTCCTGTTTTAAACTTTGTATCCAAAATTTCGATTAAATATATTTTTTTTTCATATTTAAGATTCAAGAGTAACTGAAGTTGTATTGTGTTTTGTGTATAATTGTTATCAGTTTAATGTTTTTATCTATTTTTATTATTTTAAATTGTCTAAAGAAAATAGTATTTTTGTAAATTATGAGTTATAGCATATTTTTGAAGCATATCTTTCTATGAGGTACCACTTCACTGCTAAGTATTTTATAAATTCATAATAGTTTATCTGATACTTGTTCGTCTAGTTTCTAATTGATTGAATGCATTGAGCTAAGTAGAAAAGGTGACAAAACTGACTTGACAGTATTTTAATAAAAACTGTTTTATTTCACAAAACATTCCAATATTCAATTGAAACTTTAGATTTTGACTGACATTTAAAAAAAAAAATTATTTAACATTTTTTAGAAACGGATGGGGACTTTCGGTTTGGGAATTTTTCATATCAACTGGCCCACTTTCCATTATGTAAACTTGTTTCTAATAAAAAACAGGTTATATTTTTAAGTATTTTAAAAATGTCATTAAACAAACAAAATATACATTTCAACAGAAATAATGTACTATAATTAGCAGGAACGTCCACTAAAATCCAAAACTTTGTGAACATAAATAAATAATAAAAAATATTTGATTTTGTATTCATAAAGGTGAAATTAAAAAAAAATTATAAAAACTTTTAATTTTTAATACATTAGAGATGTTCTTAGTTGTGTACTTGAAGCTGCCATATTTTTTATAATATCTTCATTGTCTAATCGGTTCAGTAGGGATCTTTCTATGTTCATTATTATCATAAAAGATTCAAGCCGATTGTAGCTTATTCCTTTATTTTTAATATACTTAAGAATAGAGAATGTGTTGAGAATTAGCAATCTAGTAACTGTATCACCTAGACAGGTACCCATTCCACAAGAATCATCATGCATATAGGCGAGGGGGGTTCACAGAGACAGCCCTTCATGCTGCATAAGGAGGTCACCCTAGCAGTATTTTTCGATATTGAGGGAGCCCTCCATAAAGCAAGGACTACTACTATCTGCGATACTCTTCGGATTAGGGATATTGTTCCATTACTGATTAGATGGGTGAAATCTGCGCTGGAAGAGACCAGTTAGTGCTGCTTTAGGAGACTGTCAGTTGGTCGTCTGGGTGAGGGGCGACTGTCCACAAGGCAGCTGCCTATCACCCCATCTATGGTATCTAATAATGGATGGTCTCTTGGAGCACCTAACTTCGAAACAATTCTATGCGCAGGCATATGCGAACGACGGGCTGGTCCTAATGACCGGCCGCTTCCTAAACGTCGTTTGCAACAGAACACAGGTAACCTGTAGAATAATAGAAAGATGTTGCAACGAAACAGGTCTCTCAGTCAATCCATCCAAGACTGAGATGATCCTTTTCACTGAGAAGAAAAATAGAGGATTTTAGGCCACCAATCATGTATTATAATAATAATAATAATAATAATAATGGTATAGTAAACCTCTCGCTCTTGCACAGGAGGTTAGATACCTGAGAGTGAACCTAGATAGTAAACTGTCATAGGGGCCGCAGATCGACAACGTCATCAAACAGCCTAGGGATCACTGGCGAAATGAGGACAATACCAACTGCTCTGGAGGTTCTGCTTGGCTTGCCAACGCTTCTTTCGTGAATAAAGAGGGAGGCTATGGCGGCCTATCTGAGAATGTGGAATACTGGGAGCTAGCAGTGTTCAGGTAGAGCTAAGGGTCACGCAGCAATTGCTGGACTGGCGGAGAGGGGAAATCCCCATCTCTGTTCTAAAGGTGAGAGATGTGAAAGATCAGCTAGGTTGGAAAATAAATATACTCTCACTCTTCCTAGCAGGGAGGAGTGGAGTGAAAGAAGAATTGACTTTCCCCCCGACTCTCTGGTGTGCTACACAGATGGTATATTGCTTCGATAGCCTGGCTGCTCTAAAAGCGGTGTGCTCCCCAGGACGAGATCAGTTCTCGTTCAAGAGTGTGGGAACGCCCTCGAAGAGCTTGCAGGCATAAACAAGTGACTCTGGTGTGGGTCCGGGACATACCGAAGTTCCAGGCAACGAGAAGACCGATGAGTTGGCTAGACTTGGAGCCGAGGAACTCTGCCTCGGACCCGAGCCTATGTTAGGCCTTACAAGAAGGCAGGTTACAATGGCCCTCAATGAGTGGGCCCATGAGACACTGAGGAAGCATTGGAGGACCAACGAGGCCTGCAAGCAAACCTGAGATTTTGTAATAGGGCCGAACAAATCGAGATCGACCTGGTTACTGGGCCGGAGTCAGAGGACTCTGAATATTCAGAGTTCTGACAGGCCACTTCAGACTTAGGAGGCATCTATCATTGATAGGTATTGAGGAAGACTCTACATGTCCAGGATGCGGGAGTGGTGAAGAAACATCTTACCACTTCCTGGGACAGTGTGAAGCGTTTAGGCACCTGACACATAGTATCTTTAGTTCTGAGGCGCTTCTAAGGGGGGATGATGAGCTCCCTTATAATGAGTGACATCCTGATCTTCATTAGAAGGTCGGGAAGATTCAACGAGGGAGCAAGAGAAGCACATGGTTGAGGGGACAGCTGGGGGTTGGTAAAAATGGCCCATCTGTGGCCAGGCGTCAGTCTCCCCCACCATTACCATTACCAACTGTATAATATATGCCAGTGATTTATTTGAATTGCCATCTTATTTAATATTACATTAAAGTAAATATACCTACTTTCCTGTCCTGTGTTATTTCAAGATATAGGATTACTAAATCTAACAGAACTTTCTTTCACAAGTTACTTGGGAAATACTCAAAATAATCCAAATATATCGATACACTGTGGCTAGAACAGAGTAAGCCTCCTGATACAAATTATATTTCAGAATGGCAACGTAACAACAGAGGGCGTAATCCCCGTAATATTTTGTGGCATCTTTTGCATCTTTTTGTGCCTCCTGAATTTGCTTCATCTTCATCTTGTAGTCAAAATATCGTTTCTAGCAAATATTTCCTGAATTTGTGTCGGAGATCGCGGTGCGAGATACACCGAACGCCGATTCGTGGAATCAACGTACGTATCATACCATTGGTGCCGACTCCATGAGTGCTCGGGTACTCGAGCACTAACTCTCCCTGCCATATTGGAAGTACAATTATCAAGAAGAATCAGTGAAAGATTTGTTTCAAGGTTAAAGCTTTGTTCATATCCGATAGCATTTCTTAACATATTACTATTTACTTTATCGTTCACTTCAACTGAACAATAATAGTGCCTTGTCACAGTTTCAGATATAGTCGGCGTCAACATACAAATCGTTAACACATGCCTGATTTGTCTACATTGTATAATCTTTGGTATCAAAATAAAATGAAAATATATATATATATATATATATATATATATATATATATATATATATATATATATATATATAAAAAAAAAAAAAAAAAAAAATATATATATATATATATATAAAAAAAAAAAATATATATATATTGTTAAATTCGTTTTCCGGGTATACTCCCGCGTAGGTGATAGGCCCGAGAGGGACCGTGGTTGTCTGAACGACGTTTCGGCAGAATCTCATCTGCCATCTTCAGGTTCTAACCGTTAACTGCTTACTGCGGCTTCTGGTTACCTCGAACTGAAATTTCATTTCAGTTCAGTTCATTTAATTTCAGTTCGAGTAACCAGAAGCCGCAGTAAGCAGTTAACGGTTAGAACCTGAAGATGGCAGATGAGATTCTGCCGAAACGTCGTTCAGACAACCACGGTCCCTCTCGGGGCCTATCACCTACGCGGGAGTATACCCGGAAAACGAATTTAACATTCACCACCCGCGAAAAGCTGAAAAACAACATATATATATATATATTGTATATACAAAAATTAAAAAAAAATCATCACGTGGAAAATTATCCACTAAAATATATTAAAAAGTATACTGATACTTTTATTATATCAGGCTACTTTATCAAAGCTTGCCCATACTTTTAAAGCCGCTTTCAGTAAAATTTGTAAAAACTGCTTGAGCAATAATAGCCTTACAAATCTTTCTATAAAATGTACAGGAATGTATGTAGTAAATTTCGCTGACATCTCAAAGCCCAATGGAGATTGATATAACATATATTTAAATTAAGACTGGAATTTCAGTGTTGGGAAGTAGTATTTATTTTGACTTATTATAATGATGATACTTAAAATAATTTTGGGTATTACCTATTAATTCTAACAATAAATTTTGTTGTAAATTTTTAATTATAACAAAAATTAACTAAAAATTTACATAATTCCAGTAATTATAATAAAAGCTAACGATTAAGTAAAACTATTTTAAGTATCATACTATATTTAGTTTTTTTTTTTTAATATTTATAATAAATCAAAATAAATGACATTCTGCAAAATCTCAGCCTTAAACAATTATTGCACCATGCACATCTCTTAAACTTAAAATATATTTCATAAATTGGCTTCCATTATATGTTAACTATATTAATATACTATTTAGTAAATGTTATTAATGTGTAAAAGTAAAAAGTTTTTTTTTTTTACTTCATATTGTGGCAGTATATTTACATTATGCACATAATTTGATGAGCATTTAATATCCATTCAAGCAGACACATTGCTAAGTGTTAGCTGGGGCTCACTACAGTGATCAGATAAGGACAATAACCATCCATTTTTGGCCGACTGATGGCTGCCTTGTGTAAAACGATTAATGTGGCCAAATGTTAATAAAGACCGATTGAACAAGCGAAATGGATATAACTGTATGTGTACTGTAGGTTGCTGGTGAGGAACAGACTGTGCCTGTTCTTCCATTCATTTGGTGTGTCTTATTTCATGTCATTTCATCCTAGTTCACAGCCATCGCTCGTATTCTTTTTCTATCTGGCCACACTTGGCGCTACATATAGAGTATAATTCACTAGACCGTGATTTGAAAACAAATAATTACTACAAAGATGGTTTAATGGATATAGTACAAAATATTAGTTATAAAAGCCATATGATTATTTGCAAATCTATGTTTAATGTTTGTTCCTCACTTCACATGACTAATTCGATTAAACATGGCGCCAACCAATTAGAATTGATATATCATATCATATAGGAATCCTGGGTGACATGCCAGAGATGGGTTTATTGTCTAATACTATCCTAAACATATGCAATATAATAATAAAATTAACAGTAATTTCTGCCTTGCACATTAAACTTATGCATGTAAAACCTTCACCAACGAGGGGTTGTGGTAGATCACCAAAAAATGTGGGGAAAGCTGAACCTTGGCGTCAACGACTACTTCGACCTTACACTTATCTACTGCTCAATCTGTTAGTCCGCAAATGGTTAAGATAGAGAACTGTTGTATATATGGCGAATATAAAAACGTTTTATTTCTTTTATTTTTGTAATTACAGTTTCTGTTCACCTTTTTTTAATTTCTTTTACTACTTATTGTTATTACGTAATTTCTGATGTGCAGTGAGGTAATTGACTTTTAATAAGGCAACCCACATCTGCAGAAATAGTACAATCATGGATTCGTGACTACCCCAATCTGGTGTTTGATGATGTGGACCTAACTTTTAAAGTGTGCGATATAGGGCTCTCCTATACACATAAAACTACTGTAAATAAAAATGTGGCATTGAAAAAACACCAGGTCTTAATTGAGGGAGACAAACAGAGAAATTGAAACAAGGACTTCGTGTAGTTTATGGCTGGCTGTAACATTCGCATAACGTAGTTTGACAACCACTGTTTCTAGAATAATAGAAAACTGTATTGGGGTATGGTTAGCAGGAATGCAACTTCATACTTCATCTACACGAATGCAACTTCCTACCTCATCTACACTGAGAAAAGTGTATTTGCCCCAAGTAGCTGATCATATTATTTGCCAGATTCGCTCCGAATTTGAGGGCAAGTATATTCGGGTCAACGTAGATGAGACAAGCAACACGTGGGTCAAAAACTGGCAATTGGTGGGGGCGTTGGAGGACCTATATGCCACAAAAAGACATTTGTTAGTTTTAGACCGCACAAATGCAGACAGCATTTCTATTGTTATGGTCAGTTTAAAATCATTATGGAGGACAATTATGAAACAAACCTTTATTATTTATAACAGATGTCGCAGCATGCATGAAAGTGACTGGGCAAATGCATCAACAGATATTCAAGTGTTTTCATGTAACCTGCCTAGCACACGCACATTTTTGTTATCTGTGCCTTTAAAAGAACTACTACAACTGGTGGTGTTAGTGTTAACTCCACCAAACTTTCAGCCCTCTTGAAACAAAATAATTATTTTATAACTGCACCTTTCTGCGGCCTCCAACCCTCTTCAAACAAACCACAAATAAGTTTACAAGCTCATTTACAAGGTAACCCACCAAACATCCCATAGTGTTCACACAATGTATAATTGCTTCATAAAAAAATCTATCCAAAAATATATGTAAACATTTAATTGTTGTTTATGTATCCCTCATAATAATCAGTGTATGGGTGTTACTTATCTTTATATTAATAATCTGAGATTTAAACTATATTCTACTATTTTCGTTAGAATAATGTGTAAATGGTTATGGTTGTATAACAGATGTTATAAGTAGTTTATACAAAGATTAATCTGTTCTTCTTTAATAGAACATCATTTAAACAAGGATTTAATTCGGTTTAAAAGACATTCTACTATTTCTGTTAAGATAATATAAATGATTATGGTTAATTTAACAGATGTTATAAGCAGTTCATACGTGGTTGCTTTACATAACTCCGCCATTATGATGTTGACAAAAATTAGTGAAAAAAAATGCGAATTTAGGAGATTTTGGTAATTCTCACCATACTACTTCTAATTTAACACCTCTAAAATAATCACACCATTATGTGTTGACAGACAAAAATTTTAGCATGCCACATGCGCCGTCTTGTTTACAAAAGGTACAATCTGAGAGGTTATTTTAACTTTAATATTGAAACATTAAATGGACGGAATAAACAACAGATTGTTTAAACTTTCTTGAAACAACGTTAAGGCGAAGATCTCGCTTACCCTGACATAAGAGCTTTGTAATACATTAATGCAATGTTGATACAACTACTAAACAGACATTATATTGTTACAAAAAGTCTGTTATTTAACGTTCATAAGGGGATATTTTGCATAGTAGGAGGATATTATTTCATCATAAACAGAAAATTTTGTGTCATATCTCCCAAAATTCCTATCTTTATATATCACGTGTCACCACTGTTTTCATTTAGTCACTATAGGGCCCACAGAAATTTTTATAAGAGGCAGATAAAAATACATAATATAGTAAAGATAAAAATATGCTTACCTTTTTCAACAAATACAGGAACTGAAATAAACAGCAACCCTAAATATACATTACTTTTTTTGCCACGTTTCAAACTTTTTTGACCAACTCTTTAAAAAGTTGGCCACAGCAATGCCTTCGAAACTGTGACCTGGCAATGAGCCTGCTTATAAATCAAAACAAAATAGGTGTAATTTCTAGTAAAACGTATAACTAATATATTTAATTATCACCTTTCTTAGGTTTACTCCTTAACTATTCTAGAATTTCTCAATATGAATAATTATTATAACAAATATATATAGACTCTACAAAAAAAATTAAGGTACAAAATCAACAGTCATACTAAGAGGTAAACATATGGAAAATACTGGTAAGAATAAATTAAAAAAACTTAATAGATTAATACCGTAACACGGGTAAGTAAATTTCAGACTGTAAATTGTTAAAGCTACTCATTAATCTCTTGTGCGGAATAAACATCTTTTGCAGATGAATCCTTATGTCATTCATCTAGTTCATCCATCCTGCACCTCACGGCCATCTCTACTACTTCTAGGCTAGGATAATCCAATTCCTTTACTAGGCACAATACAGCAGAAAGTATATTTGAATTCTAAAATTTACATGAAAATTAATTAGAGATGTGGGGTGAGACAAGTCCATTGGAAATGTCAATCAGACATGTCTGGAAAATGGACTAGGCCAAGGCACTTTTCAATGTGGAGAAGTACCATGTGCATGTGTAGTAGTAATGGTCTATTTATACACAGACTTAGATTAAAGAATAAAATTAAGGAACTAAATTAAGAACTTATTTCTTCAATAAAAAACAGAAAAAAATTTTATTATCTATTTTTATTTTTAGAAGACTTCCAGCCAGTTAAATAATTGTCCATTTAACTGGCTGGAAGTCCTCTAAAAATAAAAATAGAAAATAAAATTTTTTTTCTGTTTTTTATTGAAGAAATAATTTCTACATTAACAGCCAACAACTTGTAAAATATCATCTATAAATTAAGAACTTTAGAAATTCTAGTGGTATTTGTACAAACTAACTAGAACTAATGAACTATCATATTTAACTCGTATGCATTGACATTTGCATTGTTTTGACATTTCAATTTTATTAGGTTATGCTTTTTGTTTACGTATTCTACGATTTTTACAACTTTTCTTGTTGAAACTATTATCATTATGTTTTCTCAAAATGGATGAAAATTTGGAAGTGTCATTTTAATGAGTTTTTTGTTATTGGCATTTCACAACTGTTACCTAACTTACATTGTTGAGGTTGTTTCTCAAAAAATGTGACAGTAGCGGCGCTTGCATAATGACAAAATGACCCAGTGACTTCAATTAAAAGTTGAAAGTATTTAACTTCTTAATTTAATTCTCTGTATGAATGCTTGGATATAGAAATGTTATTTTAACTTTGCTTAGGTTAATTCTTTAGTTTTAAGTCTGTGTATAAATAGACCATTAATCTTGTAAATAGCAGTTATAAAGTTTGAGCAGGGTTGCCAAAATTTACAATTTATAGCCACATTTAAGGAAATGCATCTCTTTCTTGATGCTAAAAAGGTATAACTAAAAGAATGATTGGATAAATATATGATAATCGTAACCAAATTGTAATTAATAAGTTAAAGATATATTTAATACAAAAATCCATTAATATTAATAATAAAAATAAAATCCTGAAAATTTCAAAATTAAGACTACTAAGAGAGCAGCATATTTTTTGAACATTGGTTGAAAGTCTGTTATAAAGTAAAAGGCAAAATCGTGATAAAAAACTCGACAGTGTGGAAATATTTCTGCAGGGAAGTATATACAGTGGAACTTCTATAACTCGAACCTCCTAACGTCGGGGGGGGGGGGCGACTTTGTTTGAGTTAAGAGAAACTGTAACAAACATATTCGGGTTATAGAGAATATCGAGATCAACTGTAATACATTATAGGAACTGAAATGGTGGGTTTGTCATACATTTTTCATTTTACCATTAAATTTATTTCATATCTATCTAATTGGTTGTGCTAATTGTTATGTCTCCAATATATTTTAATTTTTGAGGTTAGGTTTAACTTTTTCAACTAGTGACCTTACGTGGGTTTTAAATAAATATTGGGATAATTTTTATTAGTATTGTTTCTTTTGAAAATTTCCAGTGGGAAAAAAATTCTATGGATATACCAAATTTGCATGAAGGTTTACGAGTTTATATTCTAAATTCTCCTTTCGAAAAGTGTGTAAGGACAAAATACTATGCTTCTAAGACCAATAATCGGAGAAAAAAATTTGTGTAGGCATTGACGGAGTATTACTTACCCTTGTTACAGGTCTTCTAGTAAAGGGCGGCCTGTGAGCAGCTGCGGGGCAAGTATATCTGTCTCTTTTCTCATGTCCGTGTGATACCGAAATTTCGCTACCAGCATGAGATTGCTGCGTATATCTATCACCATTTGTGTATTCCTGTAGAATTGAATAAACTATTTTTTATGATCAGTTTTAGATTCATATCAATTAAATATTGTATCTTGATATATCTGGACTAAAAGATCACATTTTTATAATAAGTATTACTTTTTGTTGTGGTTGCTAGGCCGAAAAGTACTTTTCCAGCGGTAAATAATTATGAACAAAATAAAAGATACGATAAACAAATGAAATAAACTGACATGATATTCTTATTAGATTGTGTCGTGAAGTCGATTACGATCAGATTCTTCAATTAAAATAAATGTGATGAATAAAAATTTATTATTTTCTTATTGCAATCGAATAAAAAATAGTATATGACACACGGACGGAAATGTTTGACGTACTCAAACTGTTGCCGACCTCGGTTTTTAGTAATCGCACGAAAAACTGCATTTTTCGTTCTTGTGGCATAAATAACTATTTCATCTTTTAAATTTATTTGGATATTATTCCAAGAAAATTATCAATTAATTGAAAAGGTTTTTCACTAAATGGTTTGTGGTCATGGTAACAATTCATTTAGCATTGTGACTAAAAAAAAAAGAAAATAAATTATTGTAAAGTAGATTATAATTTTCTTTATGCTGTGTATAGATTAAATAATATGCATAGAAATATACATCCTTATGTAAAATTTATCACTCCAAATCCTGGACCCCAAAATTTCGGGATCCAGATTTTAGAGCGATAAATTTTAAGATGGGATAGAACTATCTATGCATATTTAATCTATGTACTGTGTGATACCAGTTGTATGAACAATTAAAATATTTTCATCCATTACAAAAAAGGAAAATAATTGATGTCAAATCTGTTTTAATAAGTTGTATATTATGAATACACCAGAGGATCTGGTATTTCCGCTGGAAAGACAGGGTCGACTTAGGGATCTATGTTTTGTAAGTGTGAATATAGACATACATATCTTTAAATTACAACTGAATAAATCACATTTTTTAATAATACATTAAATAAACAGGTACCGTAAACCTAAAGTTGAGTCTCCGCACGTAACTAACCTTCCGCAAGAGCAAAAAAGGGTTGCCACGTGCCACAAATAATAAAGCAATCAGATATTATATTACATTTATATTGTAATTAATATATCATCTTGTATACTTAATTCTATAGAAAAATAATATGAATGGAGGAATACAAAATTTTCCAATGTATTCAGAATGTTTGAGGAATAATATTCTACCGCCAATTCCGAAAAAAAGGTTACATTAAAATTGTCTGCTATATCTAATAAAGCCAATAGGAACACCATTCATCTCCGTTGTTATCGATGATAAACCCATTAAACTTGGTACAAGTGTATTCAGGAGGAAAAGCTGTATTCAAATTTGTAAGAATATACAGGATGCTCCATTTAAAAATCCAAGTTGAATTCACTTCCGGCTAAACCGGAAGTTAAGTGGTGTTTTTATTGGCTTTATTAGACAGAGCAGAAAATTTTATTCTAGCCCTGCAAATTTCAATTTTGATACCTCAAAAATGTCTAGAGATATGAGAGCAGGCTTTTTTTTGGAACGGACGGTATATTTGAGGAATAATATTAGACCGTCTCTAGGGGAATATCAAAGCCTCCGATGTATAATTTGAAATATGTGAGGAATATACATTCTTGACGTTTAGACTAAAAAAAAAAAATTTTTTCTCAACCGTTTTTCTACTGATTTGAACGGCAGTGTCGGCAGACAGTAAAATCGGCTACGTTCGTCATTCGACGCTCTAACCCATTGCGCTACTGAGTCCGGTATGCATTCAATATTTTACTAATTTGCATGAATGGTTATTAGTTTATTTTATTCTTACATTATTAATAAAAATATTCTGCCACCGAGACATATTTTTTAATGCAATTAAAATGAAGAAGTAATAAATAGATCTAGTTAGTGACAATACAGCGCTTTTAGTTTAAATTAATCACTTAGCCATAAATAACCTACCTTAATGCAACTAGCTGATTGACTATTAACAATTTTTGTTTCCCTAAATGTTGTGTTATCACATGATTGAGTCTCTTCAAATGAGTTGTTAGTTGTTGGTGATTTCTGTTAATCAGATGAATATATTAGTAAAATTTTTAAATAGTGCCAAATAATGTAGATTATTTTCTATAATAATATAATTTTGCAGTAGATATCGAATCCCCTGAGAAAATTTTTGTTAGATTTTACATATACGAGGACCAGGTTTTCCAACTGCTATTAGTGTTTCAACTCAACGAGTTTGGAATACTTTTAAAAATGTTCTCTTCCTTGTTATCCTGGATCAGTATAAAATATGTTAACACATGAATATATGGTGAATGGGAATGTTTTATGAATCCATACAAATCACACATACATGCAGTAACACAAAATTTTAATGGTCAAAACAAAATTCTGCAAATTAAATTTATTGAATATTATATTAATACAAAATTCAAATTAGATAAAGAGCTATTTTTCCGATACACAAAACGTGGTGATTTAATTCCGCACAAGATTCTTAATATTATTAAATGATTTTTCAATCCTTCTCCTTTTTAATAAAAATGGATTCCTTATTGTTGAGTACTATGGTATCCAATTTTAGGGTCTCCTAAAGTGTCGAATTGGTATCCAAAAGGATACAGCCCAGAAATTATTGAATGTCAATATAAAGTGTTTACCAATGTCAGATTGTTATTGTGGGACATTTTGAACAATTACGTTAAATGTTAATGTTTCTTTTTTTAAATTATATTATGAATATTGTGCGGAACTAAATCACCACCCTGTATATAAATTGAAATATGAAAGGCATCAACACAAGTGATTAAATTCAAAAAATAAAACTTACATCATAATATTGGCCCTGCTTTGGAGACTCTCTTTCATAACTATTTCTCCTTCTTTCAACATATTCTATTTCTGGCGTGTAACTTCTTCTTACAACCTCAGTTTTTCTTGGTGGACTAGTCTATATAGAGAAAGTGAAAATATAAAATTCTTAATTATGTTAAAATTGATGGGATGTAAAGTTTTAAGGAATGCTTTGAAGAACAGAACAGAACAGAAAAATAAAAACTACTAAAATGATTTATATTTCAATTATTTTTGGATATGAAGATGAAGTACAAGAGGAATATACTATTATGCTACAATGATGAGGAACAATAATTTCGAAACACCGCATAGTGGTTCAAAGACGGTTAATTCTGGCCAAAAACAGAAAATGTTAAAGTTTTATTATTTTGACTGCAGAAAGATATTATTTTGGATGAAAATAAGATATTCTATAATTATATCCAATATTGATGAAATTATTAACCCCTTGTAGGTATACGGAAAATACACATTTTTAAATTATTTATTTTTTTCCAATTTTTATTAAATATGAAATACTAACATGATTTTTAAAAAGTTGTTTAATAATATACACTGTATATAATAGTTATTTACGTAACAATACGGGAAACTGATTCTTTTCTGTCCACTACTAGCTCTCAAAGAAATTAAAAATTAAAAAAAAAACTTTTAATAAGATTTTGCCTTAATTAGCAAAATTAAAGACCAGGAGTAGATCTTCGCTTGTTTTCTAGAGGAACTATCCAGAAATCACCACAAGCAGCTGACTGCTCGATGAGTTTCATCCTATCCTACGGCAAGGAAATGAATTTATCTCTATCATTTCATGAGAACTGCCCTCAATTAATGTTCTTGTCTCGTCTATTTCCAGATTACGAACTTATGGGGGAGAGGTATTTTCACATTTTTGCCATAAGGTCAAAATTTAATTCTGGTAGAGTAAAGGAGCGGATAAATTCCGTATTTTCTTCGCTTTTAAAATACGATGAAGAGCAAATTCTCTTAGATGAGGACGAGTATATATCATATTTCAAATTTTAGCATAAATACAAGGATATTTTCCGGGTATGCAAAAAAAGCATTCCATTGAATCACAGGATCTATAATTTCTATTACTTACTACCGTACAGACTGAATTGATTTAATTCGAACGGCTGTGAACAGAAAAGCAAATGATATCCGTGTAGATTTCTTATATGCTATGGAGGACTGATGTGCCTCATCGGTATACGCGATCCATAGGTATTATCAATCACATTATTCACTACTTACTTTCGTTTTCACGTTTGTTCGAGTTAAATCAATTCAGCCAGTATACCAAAGACTGTTCGCTTCATCTCTCATTGGCGGAGCCCTGTTAATAGAAAAAAAAAAAAATGATGGCCGATCTTTTTTGTTTCGGGGTCCCGATTTACTACGAACGTAATCTCTGAACCTTTCCCTGTCTCTTTTTGTGCCCCCGCGGCCGTGCGTCCCTTTTTAGAGAAGATAATGAGCGTTTCAAATTTTAAAGCATGTTTTCGCGTCAATTTTTGAATTTAATTTAAATAAAAAAATAGGTGGTATACGGTGACTCAAAGAAAATTTAGTGTACCCGGTGTTCCAAATACCGAAAATTTTTTTTCGGATTCCGACTATATACGAAGCGGGGAATCGATTGTAGACCTTAAAAAAATTGTACAGGATGTTTTTAATGGCGGAACAAAAAAATCGGTTTATCCAGAAAAAAATTTAAAAAAGTGACTTTTCCGGAAAAATAGTGACATTTCGGGAAAGAAGGGGCCCCAGGCCAAAATATTTTGGAACGTTTCGGGAAAGAAAGAGCCGCTGACGTTCCAGCTCCTGTGGAGGGCCGCGGTGCCAGGAACTAGAAATGAAGAATCGGCCCGCAGGGCAGATTCGACATTTCTAAAGAGCCCCAGCCACAGACGTTTTCTAGTCTATATATTCAAAATGTGTTAAGCCCCATCCTTCTGATGTCTGTGGGTGCTAATCGAAAAAAACGATGGCCGCAAGGTTTTTTTTTTGGGGTTTCTCGGTGACGATTTGGGGTTTTAGGCGTGGGGGAAGATTTTTTTTTTTCGAAATTTATATATATTTTACACGTAGGGACCCATGTAACTGCAAAACTAATGCAAATTCACCTCATTTTTAAGGGCTAGTAGAGAGCAGAAGTACCACTATGGCAAAACTTCAAATAGACTTTTTCCTTAGAATAACAAAAGGCAAGTTTTGAAGGATATTTCAAAATGAAAACTTCGACATTTTTTAAATTTCCCAATATACGGCCCACCCTAACGTTCAATTTCAATTTTAATAATATTTTATCGTATTTTATTATATCTTTTGACACTTATAACAAAACAAACCTATTCAACTGTCATTTAAATTCTGCTTTGTTTGGAATTTCAATGTTGCCAACTAAAATTTGGATGTGAATTGTCCGTTTTTGGCTGAATTATATTTCACAAAATAATGTTTTATGTATAAACAAACACATTACGGGAACACTAGTCCACTTGCATACAATAAACAATTACTTACCTGCCTTGGTGGGGAATATACTCTACTTTCCTCTGAAACATCTTCTCCAGGGTACAAATCCTCACTTTCTTCCCAATCATATTCTGTGGTCTATATGAATTGATGATATTATTGTTAATTTTGTTAATTAGTAATAGAAATGACATATACAAAAAAAACAAGGATCATACATTAAGAACCGTACTGAATATTCCTTAAATAATTATTAGTTGAAATTATGTACTAATTGTATACCAATTCTCAAAATAATTTGACCATCTGATAATAAATTTTGATACCAAAGAAAAATAAATATTTCAGTACACTTGATAGGAGCGTTAGTTATGAAAACGATATTAATAAAAATTATTTGACATTTGTGATAAATTGAAAATGTTCATATAATCATACCTCTTGCCGTGGAGGACTCCTTTGAACTGGACTGTACTCAGGTTCTGAATGTTCCTGATATCTGTTGTATTGCTGAGGTGGAGGTGGAGGTACATATTCTTCTTCACTTTCCTCCTGTTCGTTGTCAGGGTGATAAAGATTTTTACCTCTTCGTTGAGCATCTCGCAGTTCTTCTTGTGTTATCTGAACATTATCTAATTTTTGAAGCTGTGGTAGTGCTTTTATAACTGCCAATCGATATCTTCAAAGAGAAAAACATTACGGAAAAAATTCGAGCTAACTGTATCATGAAAATTCAACACATATACTGGAGAGCCAGGAAGGGTGTACATACATCAAAACGAAAATCATCATTATATAAAAAATGCTTGTAGTCCGATAACCCGACAACAAAAAAGATACAAAATTTTTCTTAATAGGAAATGATATACATGAAATTGTACAAAGACGTGCATCATATCAGAAGGGTGTATAAACATAGCACTTACGTTGGCGTTTACGCCCTTTTGATATGATGCCCTCGATGTGGAATCATTTTTTATTAACAAGTTTTTTGTTGTTGTAAAGTACTGCATTATGAGTTATCACTAGACAGAACAATTTCCGTGATCCCGGGACTGGCTTTCCGATCGGATTTTCTTTCCTATAGGAAAGGAGACTAGTCGTGCGTGCGCAGCGAGATCTAGACCGTATTTCTTAGTCAGTTTGTATGGCCGGCGCGAGGTTAAAAGTAAAAAATAATAACAACTGTCGACAATACGCAGAGTACGGTAAAAATCAGTACGTGTGGATTTGTGTTGACGAAGCCATGGATTTTAAGAAACATAAATTCATTAATATTACGCGTATTTTAAATGTTATTCAGAGTACACCTCCATTGTTAATATATAGTAAATGCGTGTTGAGGAAACAGTGATAAATGCTTTATGTAATATTGGTTTTAAAAGTTAAAATGTTTTACTGCTTGTATTAGAACCATCGACATAAATGTTTTACTGCTTGTATTAGAACCATCGACATATCACCAGTATCCCAGACAGATATAACAAGAATGTAATGGACAAACAAATTTCGAATTTTGGAATGGCACTTCAAGAATCAGTCCTGCTGGGCGTACAACTATGATACATTAAAAGTGAGTAGAATCGGTGTTATACAGAGTGTTTTATAGGTCAATTTATAAAAATTGTCACTAAACTACCATTATTTTTCAACATGAAAAAAATTACATAAAAAAAAGTTGTTTGTAATGCAATTTGTGCCTACTTACCAAATTTTAGGAATATTGTGCCTACTTACTAAATTTTAAGAATACACGAAAGTTGTTAAAAATACTACAATTGCATGGGCTTTTAATACTAATTACGATCCAAATAGAGACAACAACAAATTGTAATAAATTTCAAGAATAAATTGTCATAAAATTAAACTACAAATTATCAGGTTATTTGCAATGTAACTTATAAAAATCTGCAAAAGAAAGTATGACTGGTTAAATTTTGATGTTCAAATTTTTATTAAAAGTACATTATAATCAGTGAAATATTGTAGAAGATGCTACTAAAATTTGTAATAATATTTACTATTTTATGTTTGGAGCAGGTTCAGGTTTTCGTTGACTATTCTTATTACATTATTGCTACGTTTCACCAGACAAGATTGTTGGAGCTTTTACTACAATAGTGTAAAATACATTTTGAACTTTTGTAGTACCTAACATTTCCTACATAAATTAGTGAAAAAATTAAGTTACTAATATAACTGTTAAGTTAGGTAACCTAACCTAACCTAACCGTTATGTATAGGGTGGGAAAAATTTCGATGTTTGTATAGGGTAACTAGGTAACTGTAAGAGATACAAAAAAATGGGAGACACAATCTCGATCTTTTTTTTTTTGAGACAAATTCACCGGCGAAAACAAAAATTTGCTATCGTCTTTTGTTTTCGAGTTATAAACATAAGTTCGATTTTGCGACATTTAGAGACATGTCAATATCTTGGTTGCTTGTAAAGTTATGAAAACACAACTTTTACATTCTTCAGGCACTTTCTTAGTATAATACAGTGGCGTTGAGAAAATTTAAAAAAAGGTGCAATTTCGAGTTATGGCATAAAGGTCTTTTTTTTTAAATGGGAATTATAGTTGGCTATGGTTTAGTTAATAAGGAATTTTTTTCTCTTTCAAACTATATATCTTTTGATATGTAAGTTATTTAATAGCGAAAATAATCTTTTAGTAGATTACTTTTTTGCGTATTCTTTATTTATTCCAAGTAGGCGTGTGTCATCTATGACAGTGTTTATCCGTTTGTCAGTAAATTGCATATTAATAATTTTGTTTCCGTCATAATTAGGTACATCCCATTTAATCGTAAAAGTGAAGATGTCTTATGAAAATTACGAGAAATATGATATGCTAGTGCATATATAGTGTTATAACAGTCAGTTTTTTGTAGACAAACTTTAACAGGAGATAGAACACATGTTTTTTAAAAAGAAAAGTTCCTGTAAACATATGTCGTAGAACGCTTCGTTTCCGAGATACAGGGTGTTGATTATAATTTTTTTTCTCGAATTTTCATTATGACTTATAAACGAATGCCTAGATTTTTTCCATGTTTGGGGGATAATGCCTATTAATTAAGGGGCATAAAACAAGCGATAAGAATGTTCAAAAACTTGCACAGTGGCGGAGTGGAGGGGTGCTCAACCCTTTTTTAAACAGAACTTCTACACCAATGACTATTTTTTAAAAAACTGTTATTTTCATTATCTACATACAATTTAACAAAAATAATGTCCCTTCTTCTGTTTCGAAATTCCTGTGCGTTTCCGAGTTATTTTGATTTTTAGTGTATGATGTGGTACTAAATTAAGTAATTTATTTATTATCAATTATCGGCTAAATATTTAATTCTTTCAACGAAACCTACCTAAATATGGTTTGTTAAGGATTCTAAAAAGCCGAAATCTCTTATTCTTTATCTCTTTCCAATGTAGTCAAAATAAATATTTGTTATATCAAGCCATACTCAAATACAATACATACAAATACATACTTAAAAATTCGAGAAAAAAAATTATATTCAACACCCTGTATGTCGGAAACGAAGCGTTCTACAACATATGTTTATAGGAACTTTTCTTTTTAAAAACATGTGTTCTACCTCCTGTTAAAGTTTGTCTACAAAAAAACTGACTCGCCCTGTATATCACGAAAATCTTAATGGCCAACGGTACTACGAAATCTTAAACCAGAAAATCATTGAGGAATTTATGGATAGTCTACCATTAATTGAGGCAAGAAATCAGTTCTTCCAACATAATATTAGGACCGTTTCAGAATAATTAAATACCAATTTTGGAAATAACTGGATGGGAAGTAACGGACCAGTGAGGTGGCCACCACGATCACCTGACTTAACGCCACTGGATTTTTTCATAACTTTACAAACAACCAATATGTGTCTAAAAGTCGAAAAATCGAACTTTTGTTTATAATTCGGAAAACAAAAGACGATAGCAAATTTTTGTTTTCGCCAGTGAATTTGTCCCAAAAAATAGATTGAGAATGTGTCTTCCATTTTTTTGTATCTCTTACAGTTACCCTATACAAACATCGAAATTTGCCCAACCCATACAATAGTAGTATATTTAGCATGTCATTAGATGGCAAGCTAGAATTCTTTGACTACGAGGAAGTCATCGGACATATACAATTAATATGCAACCAAATATTTTACGAAGAGAATATTGGTATGTCACGATCGCGATGTGATCTCATTTTCCAATAGCAGTAGACATGTTTCGTTCGCCCATGAATTCATGGTACTACAGGCTGGAGAAAGGGTTGACATCGCAATTTTTGCTGTTCTAATAAAATTCATAAATAAAGATTCCCTGTAATGTTAAGCAAATTAAAACTTACCTCGAAATGACTCAAATAGTTCAGGCAACGCCCAACTATTTAATATTGAGATACAATATCGTCCATGGTTAGTTATGATTAATAAATGTAACAAAATCACAGGGCTAGGTGTTAGGTTTTCTGGACTTGACGGCATCTTGGAATGAAATGATATGTACGTAATGCATAACGCAAAAGCAGCGACATGATGGTTAACAAATCTGATGGTGCCATATTGCTTGCTTGTGTACATCTCTTAAAACTATTACTACAATTTGGAGCAGATTTGCTACCTACTATTTCGCAATGCTACACAATTTGTACCAGAATTTCCCGTGAATCTTTTTATTAAAATCCTTACAATGATATATGTAGATACTTTTGTACAATGTTTGTTTGAGTTCAACAAAGCGTGGTTATTTTTTACACTTTATAATGTGTGCGCCACACAAAACGGCCGATTATAAAACCGCGAAAAATTATCGAAATGTTTTGAATAACTTTTTGTTTAAAATTACAGGTAATGAGTTACATTTTTATGATTTAAAGATAATATTCTCAACATGCCGCCCATTTCGCTCGAAACGTTCTTCTAACCTAAGACGCAAATTGTTCATCACATTTTTGGAGCATTTCTACTGGGATACGTTCGATTTCTTCCCTGATTGTTTGTTTTAACTGAGCGATATCTTGAGGGCGATGAGCATACACTCTACTTTTCAAGTATCCCCACAAAAATAATCGCAAACTGTCAAGTCGGAGCTTTTCGTGGGCCAAAAGATGTTTCCATTCTTGGACATAACTCGACCAGGAAACAGTTGATTCACGGCATTTATGGAATTTCGGGCAGTATGTGCCGTCGCTCCCATCCTGTTGAAACCATGTGGTTTCATTGACTTAAGAAAATCGAGTCAGTTCTTATGTAAGGAATGTGTCAATCATCGACATGTAATGTTCAGAATTTACTATCGAAGTGTTGTGATTATCATCCTAGATAATATACGGCCCAATAATTCCATATGACCAGATCACAGACCATAGCACTATGCAGTTGTTTTTGATGGAGGCGCCTGGCGTTCTATTTGCCCAGTACCGAAAATTTTGCTTAATGACGAAACGGGAAAAATGAAAGTGAGCTTCGTCATTCATCCACAAATTATGGATGAAATGTTCATTGTTTCGTATAGCATTCAACAATTCGCGTGCAAAATTCAAACGTTTTTGAAAATCAGCTTCATTTAATTCTCGCACAATTTGATTCTTATATGGCTGGTAGTGCAAGTCCTTGTGCAGAATTTTTCTTAGGTTTGTGATGAAATTCCTAAGGAAATTGCATGACGTCGAGCCGAGCGTTGTAAAATTCCTGGCCACCGTGTCTCCGATATTTTCCGGTGTTCAAACTGACTTTTCTTTTTCTGCTTTTCTTTTTAAGTACAGAACTGGTTTCTTCGAAGTTTCCAACCCATATTTTGATGGCGTGGTCTGAAGGAAGTGCATCGTTACGATTTACATGAAAGTGATTGCGGAACAATCGTTTAGTTAATATGTAGCTATTATGGTTTTTGTAAACGTTTTTACGGCAAATGCCCAGTGTTCTGCTGTCTACCGTGGCATTTTCATAAAATGGTAACTAATTGACAACATTTCAAAAATGACAGCAGCCTACTATCGTTATACGTTTGAAAATGAAACAAAATTCATAATCGCCCGTTCGTGTGGCGCACCATGTAGTTGATTTCTCACTTTCTAAGAGAACAAACAGTCCAACAATATTTCTTGGTTATAACTACAACAATTTTGCTGCAAATACTTATACGCCTCTCATGTGAATTATGTGACAAAGAATTACAAACTCTGATGAAGACAACTGCAATTCTCATCAAACAATGTTGTAGTAAAATTATTAAAACGTTTTATTTCCGTGTATAAATTTACTTTGTTGGGACCGCCACCTTTTTCACTAGTAGTCAGTCTTTTGTTGAAAATAAGATAAGATGTTAAGAACAAAGTTATTCATAATACAAATTAATTTCAGAACGATATTTATGATTTCATAACACTCAAATTGCAAAAATTATTTTAAAAATTTAAAATAATATACTACTACTACTGGAGGTAGTTTCAACAAAGTAAATTTATATTCCTGAAATCTAATAGGCACAAATTATTCTAAACAACTTTTTTTGTTGGAATCTTTTCATTTCTTGGAAAATAAAGGTAGTTCATTAGTGACGATTTTGATAAATTGACTTATAAAACTTATTACACCGATCAATTCATAATTAGACAATTTGTTGTCTTACATCTCTGGTTACATTTATCCTGGGACACAGTGCGTGTAAAGCCTACCGGTTTATATGATCCACGTATCCTAATATGATTCATGTAACTTGTCTGGTTCATGTATTGCAATCTATACTAATGCCTTGAACACAGTAGAGGAGATTTCATGAAATGTTATGACACTCGAGGTATGTATGTATTTTAACTGTTCTGTACAAATGATTGTTATTGTCCCTTAACCCGTGTGCCGGTCCTGCACGCACTGAAATTGTCCGGATGTTTAGTTATGACTGATTTTTTTACAACTTTGTGGGCACCAGTTACTTTCTTGGGGATATTTTTTATAACTACTAAACACATCTACAAAAATATGACGCCCTGAAAGATCTATGGAAGATCCATCTAGGCCTTGTCTGGCTCCCCAACTGATAGTTTTGTGTTTTTAAAAGCTGATTCACAATTAGGTGCTCACTCACTCCACTTTGTGAAGTTGCATATAAAATACATGACATGTCTTATTTACAATTATGAGTGCGTTAACGACACGGGGACACATCTAAAATTAGAACATGTTCTCATTTCCCACCAGAGGAGCTCTCAATTTTAGTGTATATACATGTATATATATATATATATATATATATATATATATATATATATTTTTTTTTTTTTTTTTTTTGAATATTAGTTAAATCTTAACAAAATTATTGTCTACTACTTCGAATGCTGTCCTTATTCGATGAACACATTAAATTTAATTAATATATCGATAACTAATAACTACTCACAATATAGACAATGTTACCGCAGTATTTCCATTTTGCAATTGTCAATTATACAAAATGGATTAACTTGGCTTATGAGATCAATATAAGTAGTAATTAATGTTTACATATTAAATTTTTAATAATTGTTTGCAGGTGAATTCCTTGAAAAACACCTCATAAGTCATAAATACTGTATGCCAGATTCACGAATTATATTATTTAACTAGAATATATTCTTATTTTATCTAGAAAACCGAGGTAGACCTCGGACTTGGAACATACCTAAATAACAAAATGATTAAAACAAAGATAATTTTGACTAATAAAAAAAATCTACTTACCCTTCTATGTTGGCACAAGGATTTTCACCTAACCACAAATTTTTCAAGGTTTTTAAATTTTGTAGGTACATTACTTCATTGAGATCTCGAATATCATTTTGCCTTATATACAGTTCTTCTAATCGTTTACAAGCTTGAAAATCTATTAAACTGTTTATTTTGTTGATACTAAAACAAAAAATAATAATTTATTTTCAAAAGTACTTTTTATTAAATTACTATGGATATACAGGATGCCCCATAATTAAGTACCTTCTTTCAAGAGGGTGACAGAACTAGAAAAAATAAGTTGTTTTGGATCATTTGCCTTAAATCAGTTCATACGGGGGTAAGTACAACATAGTAATCATAACACATTTTGTCTGTATATTCTGCAATAATTAGGGAAATTTATTCTGATTGCGGCAATATAATAGTATGTGCATGACTTTAGCAGTTTTTGAGATATCCATTCTAGTAGTCAAGTTGTCTGCAAATTTGCTATTTTATTAATCAAATACTTGCCTCTTTATTGGTTTATTTGTCATTTTTAATAAAATTTGCATACATATTTGGTTTTTAACTGTATTTTTTCAATAATTGGTCATTTGGCATTGCTATAAAATATTTTTGACAAATAAACAATTATTAAATCGTCATACTTGACTACTAGAAAGCATATACCTCAAAAACTACTAGTCATTGTACATTACTTGATTTTTCACCTAGGAAAAAGAATACCAAACTACACATGTATTTTTTTTATGAATCTGAATTCGAAAAGAACAAACAATTGAACGTCAATAAAAAAGTTATGGACGAAAAACCGAAAAATGTAAAAACTGACATCCTGCATATTAATGCAGAAATGGACATGTGATATTCAACTGATTATAGATGCGTTTCATTACATGTTCTTTACTTTCGGTTTGACAGAAAATTACTTCAACTTTTTTATTTTAAGTGTTACACCCTGTATATTACGCTCAGTTTAAAGAAAAAAATTTCTGATTTTAGCAATATGTAAAATATTATTATCATTTTCATTCATATTTAATACGATATTGGAGTTTAAATTTAAAGTAACATCAATACATCTTTTACAGTCATCTATGAAACAAAAATGTTTAAATAATTCATTTTTTTCCTAGGTGAAAAACCAAGATATGAAATCCAGTGAGGCACTTAAAGCGATCACCCTGTACATACTGTTATAAAATAGAAAACAAAATAATGTAACTTCAATATCTCCGAATAATTTTGATGAATTTTTTGTACAAGTAGCTGAAAATCTACTAGAAACAATTCCTATGTCAAATTTAACTCATACAGAATACCTAAATAAAATTTCAAAGAATAAACTATCAATAGACTCATATTCTGCCTCAGAAACAGAGGTAAGAAACACCATAAAATCTCTAAAAAAATCAAAGGCTACGGACTTGTATAATCAGTCTATGTATATGTATGAGGAAAATCTTATTCCACTAACGGCTCTGATAACATATTTATAAATCTTATATTAAAGATAGGTATTTTCCCAGATAAATTAAAAATGGCTAGTGCCTATTTTTAAATCAGGTGATATTGAGGACCCTACAAATTATACACCTATAGCATTACTTCCGATATTGGCTAAAATAATAGAAAAAATTATTGCTAGAAGGATTACCAAGTTTTTTGAAAATAACAGACTATTTAACAGTTCTCAGTTTCGTTTTAGAAAGGGTAAACATACATCTGACGCTATTTTTCAATTGGTCAATTATATAGGAGATGGTTTTACGAAATTAAATCACCAACCCTAGTAATGTTTTTGGACCTAAGTAAGGCATTTGACTGTGTATCTGTGACCATTGTATTAGAGAAACTAGCTTTCTAAGGTTTTCATGGAGTAACTCGTCAATTAATATCGTCCTACCTATCTGGAAGGCAACAATGTGTAGCTGGCAAAGACCAAATGAGCAATTTATTACCTATAGAGCATGGTGTTCCACAGAGTAGTGTATTAGGCCCATTATTATTTCTAATATATGTTAATGATCTACCGAAAGCCGTACCACTTTTACGGTTTTATTTGCCGATGACACTACTTTTGCAAAACAGATTAAGGATTAATAATGAGGAAACCATTAAGGCTGCAACAGAGGTAGTAAAAAATTGATTTGACTGGTTTAATGCCAATATGTTATGCATAAACAAAAAACAAAACTAATTCAATGGTATTCTCCACTAAACCAGCTGCGCCTGAAAGTATTAAATTCTCAGGTCTAACTCTAGACAACCAACTTTCATAGCATTCACATATTGACATTCTATCAACTAAATTGTCAAAAAAATACATGCCATAAGGCAAATTAAAATTAAAGTCAGTCTACAGTCAGCAATTGTCACATACCACCCAGTAAGAACATATGGTTGTATAAACGTTTAGATAACGTTAATTAACGTTTGTGTAACGTTAATTAACGTTATATAAACGTTTAAACAACAAAGTGTTCCCATTGGGCATGCCTTATTTCATAGCCTGATGACATATGGTCTAATAAACTGGGGTACCTCAAATCATGTCCAACAAGTTTTCATTATTCAGAAGAGGGCAATTAGAGCCTTAACAGGAATAAGTCAGTTAGACAGTTGCAAAGCATGGTTTATAGAATACAAAATAATGACACTGCCGTCATGCATAATATATTGTAATCTGGTTCACATAAAAATCACCTGCAGGAATATTTCAGATATTGCCACAACCATAATTACCTTACTCGTACTAGAAACGATATACAGATACCACAGCAACGACTAACTTATATAAAAAGAAAAAATTTTGGGATAATATTATTCAACTCTCTTCCACTAACTTTAAGAGAGGCACCTTTAAGCTTATTTAAAAGAAAATTGAAAACTCATCTTTTAGCCAAGGCCTACTATAGCACCACAGAATTTAATTACATGGATCATTAACATATTACACCGATTATACTGTTAAATTTAGGTACCTACTGACTAGGTTTAATATTTTTAAT
Source organism: Rhamnusium bicolor (assembly GCA_029963845.1). Lineage (NCBI taxonomy): Eukaryota > Metazoa > Arthropoda > Insecta > Coleoptera > Cerambycidae > Rhamnusium > Rhamnusium bicolor. The sequence goes on along the minus strand of JANEYF010003719.1, from coordinate 22,001 downwards.
GTCATGTTTATACATCCACATCTTATTTATTAAGATTTCTAGTTTTGTCTGTTTTTACATTATTATAGTGACTAAGTTAAGATGTTATTGTACACACACATACACATATATTGTGATTGTCATATATACATTTATATGTACATTTTATTTTATTCTATTTTATACCTACTTTGTATATATTTCTGACATGTCAAAGCACTACGGTGCATTTAATGACCAATAAAATCTATCTATCTATCTATCTATCTATCTATATATTGCCATAATGAGAATAAAATTCTCATTCTCAATATTCCAAATTTAAATTGTATTCATCTCATTAATTTGATGCACAATTGATTTTTATGATTACATATATATTCGAAAAACTTCAAAAAAATCACACACCTTTGATAAGGAAAACTTTTTTTATATCTCCAAAGGAGACAGCAGGGGTGGGAAATCTCGGAGGTACACCCTGTACATACAGCTATTACAAAATACATATTTATGCAAAAATTGTTTACGACTGTTACTAAGCTAACATACAAATTTTTTAAATTAATATAAATTAGGTTGACACATGCAACGAATATTTGGGCTATAAAAAATAAATACAGTTTTGTGAGGCTATAGATCAATAAATAAGGGTATTTTTACATTAGGATTAACAAACAAGAATTGCAGTTTAAAATATTAAAAATTGATTGATATGTCTAATTAATCTATAAGTAAATAACTGCCGGGACTATTGTTAGATATAAAAATTTCTATTTACTCTAATAAATTTAATTTAAAGTTTTTTAAGTATTTTAAGATTGATTAAATTTGGAAAATGTGCCCCGACTTTAAAATATGGTTGGAAAAAGTTAAAACTGTTTTTTAGTCAACGAGGTAAAATGTGTTTTACTATATCTGAATAATTAATTATCAACAAATAACAGTTTATATAATTCCAATTTTAGAAAATCTATGCCTATGAGCACTTATTTTTATTTATCCTACCTACCAAAATAATGATTTGCAGAGGCTGTTTTGAATAATTATATTTGTTTGTTAATTATTAAATTTTCGTTTTACTTTTACCACACTAGTTGTTTAAATAAAGTACCTATTTGTGGCACAAGTTATTATAGTATTTACAATATGTTCCGGGCTATGAAGTTCGCAATCGCTAAACTTATGTAAGAATTCATTTTTTACCGAAGTATTTTAAAACAAAATTAGTGACAAAACGTCTCTTATTATGAATATTAAAAAATTCTGCCTATAGGCTTGCAATAATTTATTAAATGTAATGTAAATATATGAGACTATTTTTTTTTCAAGCAAATATTTTATCATGGGTTAACTATAGACCCCCCTAAGTTAAAAATGGCGTTAATTTTCAGATTCTAAAAAATTCTGATCATAATAAACTCACCAAAATTTTAAATATTTTAGTACCTAATAAACAAAAGTACAAGTAGATTATGTATAGAAAAAAAGACATATAAAATGTTAATTACAATAATTATCATAGTGTTCATTGTTCATTCAGTATTCACACTTGCACTTTTCGCGCTTTTAGGGCTGCAAAGTCTTTAATTAATCAGCTACATCTAGTTTTTCACCAATAGCATGTTCACCTGACATAAATGATAAACCTACAAGTTGTTCTTATGGATCGTAAATAGTTTTTTATCACCTTTAATTTGGAGACTTATTTCTCCCAATGCCACTGATACAGGTAATGCCAACAATATCCTTAGGGCTAAAGGTTGTACAATTTTTGGTCATAAATATATTGAAGGGTTTATTTTAGGAGTTTCAGGTAAAAAAGACCATGTAGTTCTTCAGATAACTCTATACCATCGATATCGAAACTGTCTCCATCACTTAAAATAATTTCTAAGGTTTCTGCAATTTTTAATTAAATCCCGTTGTTCTAATTTTCTCAAATCTTGAATTTCAACTAAACGCACGGTATCACGAATGTTTGCATCACGTCTTCAATTTATGTACTTACATATCAAAGACTAAAGACTAGCAGATTTTCGATTTTCTAACAGTTTATTACTTGCATAAAAACATAGAAATCATAGAATTGTGGCAAAACTAGCAAATAACAGAAACGTACGTCTTCTGGACTCTGGAGCTACGATATTAGAACCAACACGCAAGGTCAGATTGGCGCACCTCTGAAACAAGCGCCCTGGACTGGCGCTTGTCCACCTTCTTGGGCCGAGAGTGTTTCAAGTAGTACTTTTTCGCGAGGAAATAACAAACCTTCTTAATGAAGCTCACACACTTTATTGTACCTCGAAGATGTAAATCCGGTTCTTGGAATAGCTGAAATACATTTTTTACGCAAGCTTTCATCCTTCGGAAAAGAAAACACACACGGCCCATTCACATAATTTCCTCTACAAACAGGTACAATGAAATATTTATGAAATGTACTGTAACTTCCACACTGTCAATTTCATTTAAAAACATTAGTTATAACGTGAAAACTTTTGAAATGAATGAATAAGCTGGGATGTACTTAACCCACATTAAACACGTGTAACTAACTTTCGTACTAAAAACGTACAACTGTGGGGTCGATTGTGGAATGTTAGGACTACAATGTGTGACGTAAGCAGATTCGCTTGAACCACGCACTGAAGCTTTGTTGATGATGTTGGATAGTGAAAGATGGTCGCCAGAAGGTATGGTTACCTTTCCACAAGCGGGAGTCCTCATGTATAATCCATTGGATTATGCAAGGTTTCTAAAAGGCTCTTCTTAACTTCGTTACATATTTATTACCATATTACCAGTCTACAACCATGACTATGGTAATAGGAACATTAATGTAGTATGTATGCAGAATTCATACGAGCCTCAGTAAATAAGGTCCACGATTAACCGTCCCTCTCATTAATCAATGTCCATCGATACTACTTGCAACACCATTATAGGCAGGCACGTCAACTATTAACAGTGGTATATTCACTATGAATATTTATTGAATTGTATATCATCCACAAAAACCTGTTATTATTCACCACTAACTACCACACATCATTTAACATTGCACTTTCAGGACGATGATCCATGTCGTACTGGTTGTCGACTTAGAATACCTGCTTTCCTCTCAAATCCCCCACTAGTCATCCGATAGTTATGACATAAGCTGATAATAGTTGCCACAACAACGACTTCTTAGTCACCTTATTCCTATGAATAAATATAAAGTACTGCCCTATTTTTAAGTTTAATTGTATAACAAATCCTTAAACACCAAAAGTAACACATATCTAATTAAGAGAATATAAACAGGGTACGTAATAGATATTTTTTATTATTTGACGAATTTACAAATGGTTAATTTAGTTAATTACAATTCAATTATTGCTGGAAAGGGGAAAGAGGAGATTTTAAAATGGGCCACGAAAAATATATTATTCATATGAAAAGTTGACATCACTTAAGGTCAAATCGAAAGTGCGAATACCACGTACAAATATACAAGTGTAAACCATTGTTGAGTACCAAAAATTATTTTTATTTTTTCAAAATACATGTTATACGGGTGCGAACATCAATACGAATCACCCGGTATGTATTTCTTTTTAACTTTTCTCTTGGCAGTCACTTTAAAATAAGAATATTTAAGTATTTTTTTTTAATCATCTTGATTTTCAAGCCATCATGTTATGTTTGGGTTAACTGGAAGAATAATAATGGTGATTAAAATTCATCCTTTATTATTATTTCTTTTTTTTCTTGCAAAAATGTTATAAATTATATCAGATATATTAACCCTTATCGGTATTGTTTTTTACCACTTTTGATAAAAATGCGAAAGAAGTAAATCCCTCGAAACTAAAGTTTAATTTTTTAAAGTGGGGTGCGTGTAGTACCGACCTTACATCGTGTCGAATTCGATACGAAAAGTAAAGCAACGGGTATCCAGGCTAGTAGTTGGATGGCTAAAACAAGTCTCGCCATTCTTCTAGCGGCTTGTAAATAATCTTAGGAGAGGATTGTGTAGTGATATATCTTTCGGAGGGGATGTACGGCAGATGATCCCCTGTCTATAGGTGTTAGACAAATAAAAAAGTCCTATTCTTCGAGATCGACAACATTTCCAGGTTAGGGATAGCTCGTCCTTTGGCGTCGGTGATTGGCCTTGGTAAAGAAAATTATTAAAAAAAATAATGTTTGAAAAATTTCACAGAGAAAAAAAAAGTTTCTTAAAAAAAAAGCCTAAGAAAAAATCAAAGTGATTGTTGAAAATGATCATGATCACCCCCAGCCATGATACACGCGTCCATTCTTCTTCTCACTGACTGCTGCACTGTTCGGAGTATTTCGGATTGTTCCACTTGCTGCAATATGCGGTTCCTTAGGTCCTTTATATTTTCAATTGGGCTGTTATAAACCAATGTCTTAATGTGTCCCCACAAAAAATAATAAGGGTAATCATTTCTGGAGACCGTGGTGGCCAAGATTGTGGTTCTACTCTACCTATTCAATGATTAGGATACACATCATCCAAATGTTGCCAGAGCCGCGATGTGTATGTACCACATTTGGTTGGTTGGTTGCGCTGGCACATTTACCAGCAGCAGCAAAGGTAAATCATCTTCAATAAAACGGCGATACGCCTCACCATTAAGCCCCATGGTGGCTGCGAAAGTTCATTATGCCTTCCCTAGAGAAGTTAGCGGCATCAGTGAAGAGGGATTTGTGATAAAAATTAAGGATTTTCTCCTACCCGCTGAATGTGGTATATTGTTCCTTCAGCAGTCTGCAAACATTTTGGTGGCTCACATTGAAGGTAATAGCAATTTTTCTCGTATTTGTTCCGAATATTCTTCAATTGATGAATAATTGCTTCCTCTAACTGCAGCGTTCGAACTTCTCTAGGTCTTCCGCCACTAGTTCATTTTTTTACTCCTTTCGTTTCATGTAGGCGTTGATGAAGGAGCACAAATGATATGATCTTACGCGTTGGGGTTATATTTCTGCGTAAAGATACATAGATTTTAATGAATTTCAATTCGCACGACCGTAAACAAAATGCATGTGCCAGTTCTGCATTAAAGTAATTGTTTCTGTTCATTATTTTGAACAGTATTGACAACAATAAGGAATATTTAAAAATTGCACATATTTTATTATATTTTCTCCTTATCGGCCGCAGGAAAATTTTAACGATGTCTACTAAAACTATAAAAATCATACCAAAATTTCTAAAACATATCTTGTAGCATTTTCGAGATTTTTTTGAAAAAACCATTTTTTTTTAATTCAATACCCTTTATTTTGAAAAATCTCTACCTATACATTATGTTTATATGAAATTTTTATCTAAGAATAAGCCAAGGAATCGCCACAAAATCTTGCATTATTTGGGAACGCCCTATAGCAACGTCGTCGCCTTCCCCTAAGCCTTTATTTATTAATTAGTACAACCTTTTAAGCATCTACTATTAACTAATGCATTTCTGTCATTGTAAATATCGTTAATAGCTTAAGCAGGCAGCGTTGTGTTGTTTGCGTGATAAACCGACCACGTATATGTAGATGATCATTGATCAATTACTTTGTGAGTCACAGGTGGGCATGCGGGAATGCCCTACAAGGCATGCTATAATATACAACACTTCCCAAGGACACTGTTGGTCTATGTCTACGGGCAGTCCCACGCAGCACTTTTGTCTTTGGACATTTTGTCATGCCTAAATATAACGATAATGAACGGCCGGCATATTACGGCAACCTCCAAATATTCTCAAATTGTTGGATTGTTAAGATTCCAAATTTAATTTTTTATTACTTTACTCTTTGTACAACACAAATATACAGAGTGGGGAAAACGAACTCAATACGTAACTTTGTAAAAAAAGATTTGAGTGGAATTTGATTGACTAATTACAGCACTTATTTATGTGACCTTTTTTGTTACTTTGGTTTTGTTGCTGTAATTTTTTTTTAACACATTTTTAAAATAAGCTTTTTTTTCGTTATGGTTCCCAAATTGGTTGTATTATTATATAGAAATATTTTTGGAAAATCAATTTAAAATTTATTTATTAATTGAGAACGTTTTACAGACGATATTAAATAAAATTATTCCTTATTCTTAATATAATATGATAAGTTAAATTTACAATATCTAGAGATCCATAAAAACAAAAAAATGCTCATTTCAAAACGCCAAAAAATACATATTAAAAAAAAATTTAATAACAATATCAAACAAAAAAAAATCAAGGCTATAAATATGAGCTGCTATTGCTATTATAAAACAAATTCAGATCTTTTTTTGGTATAACAATATTTACAAAGTCATTTACTCGGGGTAAGCTGAAAATTACGGCGCTTTTATTTAGAATAATTTAAATTTGTCTCTGGAAAAATGTTCTTCTAAACTGATAAAAAGAAGCGTAAAATCATCTAAACATCTGACCAATTATTATAATTTATAACAGCAATACTTGTTCTGCCTACACGTGTTTGTCTTAAATATTTAAATTACAAACACCTTTTACCATATCACGTGATTAGATCAATATTTACCTAGAAGATATATGGTTCATTAATATTATTTTTTTAAGATATTTTAGAAAAAGTGGCAATGCCACCCACAGAAATATTTTTAAAGTAGTCAAAATTTCAATTCACTCACAATCTGTATTACGGTATGTGCATTCTCCTGTAACTTTTAATATTGTCAAAAACTAAGCCCAATAACGTTTTTCTGCAACCATCTAGAAATAGAAAGTTAATTGTTTTTGGTCAATTTTTTGAATATAATGACATAAGGGATAGGTAAAGGCTTTACCGATCCCTTATATCACTTTTGGTTGACAAAACAGTATCTGATAACAATTAAAAATGATTAATCCAGTCTTCTTTGAAAGTAAGCATCTGACAGTTGAATTTTGTTAAAATGTCTTTACTGGGCTCACTGGCTTTCAAAGCTCGCTAGGACTCGCCATGTAAATTGCCAGCTCGCCCAGTAATAAACCATGAACCACTAGTTTACGGTCATGTTACGTAATAGTTGTTTACGTACCAAAGCCAGAAAGTGATTCTTTACTGGGCGAGCTGACAGCGAGTCCTGAAGCCGGCGAGCCCAGTAAAGACACTTTCCGGGTGTATTGCCTACAATATTTTTTCTGCAAGCGTTTTTGCTAGTCTCAAAATACTTTTTAACTTGGAATCTTTTGTAAACAAAATACATAAAATTCAACTGACAGATATCAGACGCTGTTGTCTAGTGTTATTTATCTTGATAACATTTCGACCTGATATAACTCTTTTATATTTAAAGTTATTAATATGAACAAAAATAAAATTACAGGGTCCATTACTAAGAATTAGTTGGATAGCACATTTTATTCTGATTTCAGTGATATAGTAGGTTCCGATTTATTCGCAAAAAATGTAAAATATTTATTACATGATATATAGTGTGCCGTGGAAACAAAATGGTATTAATTTCCGACATATAAACAAACAATAATTAAGCACGTCAGTGTGACGCAGAGTTTATTGTGCTTTTTGTAGTTATTTCATTCAAGTTGATTATTATTTTCACAATGGTATTCCGTCAGTTTACTGTTTAAGAAAAGAGTGTCATGCTTAAAATATACTTTTTGAACGGCTGCAGAAAAATAACTATTACAGCAATTTTAAATCGGTGAAATCACATTATCATCGTCCGTCCCTTTACGTTTAGTTTGGTCTCCTGGTACTTCAATAATAATGACAATAATCATTAATCAATAATGCAATTTTATTTATAACAGGTAGTTAGTAGTATATTCATGATAATATTCCAACAAAGGATTTTTCTTATTTATTATTTCCCTAACGCATAAACTGTGCACAGCAAATTATGTACATTTGCTGTGTATCGTTTAGAAAGTAAGAACTATTTTTCCGCAACAGTGCGTGCGTGCGTGTGCGTATGTGTGTGTTTTATGTTGTAATTATTGTAGCGGACGTTCCTGAGAGGCGTCAATAAAATTACTTTTTTTATAATCTGAATTTCACTACAAACGAGCCTTCTCGAAACACGACAATAAACACTTATTTAAGTCTACAGTCGGTGTTTCTCAATATTTCACACTTTCAATTCTACTTATAGAAACCACACTCTTAACATACCTTCGTGGAAACACAATAATAAATAATTATATTATTTAAGTTTACAATAGGGGTTCTCTAATAGTGATGCTTTTAATTCAACTTAGAATAACCCGCAATTTAACATGGTATCAATGACAGCAGTAAAGTAAGGAATTACCGTTCATCGATTTCAACCCTTTTACATAAATACCCTACCTGACTAACACATAATAATAGTCTTATCACACATCTCGAAAGATACGCATTACGTATCTTCACGCAACTGCAATTTTCATACTTGTTTTATTTTCGTTAATAAAACAACTTTTGATTTCAAGTTTTATTTAGTAGCATCAGCGCTACATTTATGTTGTATTATGTATTCATGTCTGCCTGCTTTTACCAGTTTTTGTTTGTGTAATTTATTACTGATTATGAACAAGAAAAACACAATTTAACTAGCCCCGAAGATGTTAATAAATATAGCGAAACGTCAACTAAATTAAAACGGGGAAAATTAAAGTTTATTATCTAATAAATTTAGCTCGGTTATATAATATACCATGACTCAATTTTCTTTATTAACAGTGTTACGGTATTCTATTTAACAATTCTAGTATAAAGAAAAACGTGAATAAGAAACAAATAGGTATACACAAACATAGAGTATAGCATGCAACTGTATAATCTTATAATCTAACAAAATTATTTGTTTTATAAATTATTTATAAATGCATATTACTCGCCTACGAGATATACTTTTAGATCACTCTCACTATTACGATATTGAGAGATGTCAAAACAATTCTTTTTTAGAGTTGCCGCGCTTCAGAGCGTCCACTTACCTAATTAGGAAACCAGAAATATTTGTAATTAGTGGTATGTCCATGAAATTTTAAACTTTATTTAAAAACTGATATTTGATAGAACAATACCACTGTAATACCCTCTTCCCAACGGCCGTCCATAAAATGCGTGACGCTGTTAAGGGTGGGAAAAGGTCCATCAAAGCGTCCCAAAGTCATATGACAGGAGGAGTCCATCTCATACATCACGTGACAGGAGACACGCGAAAATCAGTTTTCTCCTTTTTAATTTTTTTCGTAAATAATTATAGTTTGAAAATAACATTAAATTAATAAAAACTGATTAACATTGCCTTTCCTACATTTTGGGTGGGGTCGTTATCTGGCCAGTCACGTGATGTCTAAGGTGGGTCAAGAAACGCCATGACTTGTCACAGACGGGGGAAGGGGATAAGTTTATTTTTTTAATCACTTATTTAACGTCGGCCTATTTCCGCTACCAAGACGACAGATGATAACTTCATATCTCTTGCGTAAGCACTGGGAAATTCTGAAGAACCCCCGCTTTGTCATGGGGCAGATATCTTTAACGTGCCCACATCGCAGATACACCAAAGTTCTATATCTCTTTCGGAAGATGACAAGTCCGCTATATTTCAATGACTTGGTCCAGCCCTGTTTCGCACCCAGGCAGTCTGAGTGGAAGTGGAAGAATATAATGATAAATGACTGGTGTTGTATTTAAATACGGCAGTCAAGTTATTTTAAATATTTTACTTTTCTTCTTGAATACTAAATATTAAAAAAAATGTCAATAAACGCCTAGAATTTATTTATTTATTTTTTATCCTTGTTTGATCGCATTTCTTTTGGTTGTTTAGGATTCCCTGGACCAATATTACTGAAAATTAATCAATCAGTTAGACTCTTTAAGCGGGTTTCTTCAATTTTAGATAAAGTGTTTGATATATTTACATATTTAACATTTTTTCACTTGTATTTTGCATTTGCAAGGTTAAAATTACCGTTAGGATAAAAAACTATATCCTAATTGAAGTATCAGATAAATTTAAACCTAGTTTTAGACCTAGTTTAAGTTTAATCATAACCTACACTAAAAATTGACATACCTAATGTTAATCATCAGACATATCCGGAACTAAACTACATGTGAAAAAATCAGCCATCAGTGATAGTATTTGCACTTGCATACTATAACTACCTCGCTATTTACTATGCAATTGCAGCAATAGTAGTTGTTGAGGGGTAAATTATTGTTTGGGTGATTCAATCTTCTTTGAAGCAATTTTTAAAAAACAAAACACAACTACGAGCTATTTCAGATTTTTTGTGATATATTGTTTCACCCTTTATAGTATTATTTAGATTAGTTTTGTTTCTTATCTGGAATACAACCATAATAACCAAATTCTATTTTTGACCATATTTGCATACTTTACAAATCGATAATAATAAATGGTTTTCAAGGTAGGTAAACAAAACAATCTAGTGGGTTGGGACTATGAAAGTGTTTTAGATACTAAAACAAATATGTTTATCTAGTTCCTCCGCAAAGAAAAGCAAAAAATATGTTTAATGAACATAATTTGGAGTGCAAGTGTTGATAAAAGATATATTGAATTAATTTTATATCGCCTAATAACAATCTGACATTGGCCTGCACATGTGTAAATACTTTGTATTGAACATTCAATAATTTCCTGGCACATATTTTCCATTTCAATACGAATTCGATGCTTTAATAGATCCATAAAATTGGATACCATTGTACTCAGAAAACATTTTTATTAAAAAAGGGGGTAGCAATTAAGAATATAATAAAAAATAAATAAATGATGACGTCACAGCTCAAAAAATATGTGAAAAAAAAAAAACCGCTGCCAATTACTTGGGGATCAGAACTTCCTCACCGTAGTAAAACTCGACGTGTCGTGGAGTTTATAATAAAAGTAATTTTTGACGTTTCAAAAAAGTCACATTTTGACGTTTCAGTCACATTGGTTGAATGTCACTAATATTTTTGGGACATTGGGACCGATTTTGCTCATCAACGACGTCAATATCTTCCTTGACCTCTAGAATGTGTGTACCAAATTTGAAAGCTTATCTCAAAAACTGTAGCTGCTATCGCCAACCACACACACACGCACACACACACACACACACACACACACACAGACAGAAAATTTTTTCTGTCTGAAATTTTGTGTATCGTCATAATCCGTCGAAATTCGTCCAGAAATGCAATACAAATTTTCAAAATTTTTTCACGAATACATAACTTCCTCACTTTGAGGGGTGAGGAAGTAAAATTACGTCAGCCAGTGCCTCTTTAAAAAATAAGATTGACGTGGGGTCTGGTTGAGTTTAGGTACAACCGAATTTTAAAATTTTCTTTTTGACAATGAGTAGTACAGGGTTATTCATTATAAATTATCCACCCCTTATCATCGTTATTATTGCCTATAGAAAAAAAAATTTAAATAAAAGTTGTGTGGTTATGACTGAATTTTGTTCAAATGCTATCAAAAATACAGTAGCATGCAGATTGGGATACAAAAAAATAATATCTTTTTCAAATAGGATACCCTGCATATTATTAAATTTTTAGAATGATCCTTTGTTCCTGATTACAAAAATATACCATATGTTACTCCTATCATATACCGTTTTTGAGTTATTAAACGTCGAATATCTTAGTTAAACTAGTTACTGTAAATATGGAGAAGTTAACATTATTAAAGTGAGCTATGAAAATGACAACTATTATGTTTGATAAGTGACATTTCTTTAATGAAATAATCAAAATGGTTTACAGTGAGGAACAAAAAAAAACCAAATATTTATACAAAATAGATAACAAACATTTATTAGGAAATTTAGATATATATAAATGATAACTCATAAAAGATGTTCGATGTGTCCACCATTATTGTCAATGCATAATTGATAACGTCTTATATTTATAATTGCACCGGAAATGGCTTCATTATTTACGTTCAGATTGTTTATTTCAAGTCGAATCCTGTCTTTAATGACTTGAATACTACTATTATTATTATTATTACTACTGACAGTGTCTTTTAGAAATCCCCAAAAAAAAGAATCCATAGGGGTCAAATTCGGACTGTTAGGTGGCCATTTAATAGGTCCATTATTCCCTATCCATATTGGGAACACATTAATCAAATGATCTCGAATGGGTAGGACACTATGTGGAGTGGCTCCATCCTGCATCCAAATCATATCATCAAGTTTGGTTTTCGCAAAATTCTGCAAAAAAATATTTTCTGCTTCTGGGATAATTATTTCCAGATAGGTAACTCCAGTTAAAGTATAATCATAAAATGTAGGCCCAACAATTTTGTTCTTGAAAATTCCACATCAAACGCTAACAGTTTTACTTCCTGATTTTTTTATTCGTTTCACCAACCTTTTTCTGGTGTGCTTGTTTTCCCACGACCTTCGATTTTTTCCTATTAAAAACTCCTGCCGTAGAAAAGGATGATTCATCAGTCCATAATATTTTAGTAAAAAAATCGGGATCTTCATCTAACTTTTGCATCATCTGGCGGCAAAAGTCCAGCCTTTTCCTTTTATGAGCATCTGTTAAAACTTGGACGGGTAACATTTTATATGGTCTGTAGCTGTTATTTTTTAACGTACGTTGAATTTTGGAATAACTTTTAACTAATTGATCGACTGCATTATTTATACTACATTCAGAATTTTCTAAAAAATAATACAATGTTTCAAAAAAGTCTATTCGCGAATAAATATGGATGGGCTTACCTTCGAAATGAAGCAGTATATATAGTTGTTCTTGCTAGTTTACTTGAACAACACGCTCTTTTCAACTAAAACTTGAGGTATTATTCACCTTTCGGTAAATATCTTTGAACGTATTTTCTGATGGTGTTGGACGATTTGTATACAACACCTTATGCACCATATGCTCTTTTTGCTACACGTTTATTTTTGTTATTTTATATATAACAAGTAAATATTTGGACTTTTTCTTCCTCACTGTAAACCATTTTGATTATTTCATTAAAGAAATGTCACTTATCAAACATAATAGTTGTCATTTTCATAGATCACTTTAATAATGTTAATTTTTCCATATTTATAGTAACTAGTTTAACTAAGATATTCTACGTTTAATAACTCAAAAACGGTACATGGTAGGGGTAACATATGGTATATTTTTGAAATCAGGAAGAAAGGATCATTACAAAAATTTAATAATATACAGGGTATCCCATTTAAAAAATATATTATTTTTTTTGTATCCTCTCAAATCTGCAAACTACTATACATTTGATAGCATTTTAACAGAATTCAGTCATAACCACACAACTTTTATTTAAAACTTTTTTTCTATAGGTAATAATAACGATGATAAGGGGTGGGTAATTTATAATGAATAACCCTGTACAACATGTTAAGAACACAATAAAAATGAAAAAACTGAGGATGAACCATAAATTTTGAGAAAAAAATAAGGCAGCTTTGGGACCGTGTGGTGAAATGGGGTGTTGGGCGGGGAAGAAGTAGTATAATAAAAAGAAAATGAAATGCAATTAATGTTACTATCGCTTCTCAACCCCTGACACACATCAATCGTGTAGAAAAAAGTAAAAGTAAATTTATGAGAATGTATGTTTTTCAGGAATTTGTAAAATAATATATTACGGAAACGGTCAGAAGCTGTAGTACCATAAATTTCAAACCACATGAACATATAAATATATTCTGCAATGAATGGAGATTGTATAACTCTAAGTCTCCTCAAAAATTGGTTCAACCGCGACCGGTAACCATCAACTTGATTCGGGCACACCAGTGATAGGATCACGAAAATTTCGAGAATGGCTGACGGTTCTATGAGTATAGGGCGATACCCTTCCTAAAATGGTCAGATCTGAATATCCCCTCCAATAACCTGTCCTAATTTCAGATCCTGGCAAAACATGATTTCAAGAGTGTTGGCATTGCGATTAGGGATACAAACAATGAAGCCACGCTTAGTCCCAGGTAGCAAGGGTACGTCATAATGACGTCAAAATCTGGTGATTACTGGTCATAAGACGTCAGTGAACCAAAAATCGACGACATAATGACGTCTTATAAATGACGTTGAAATGACGTGCTGCATATCACGTTATATAACACGTCATATTGTCGTCTTTTTTCGGTGCTACTATTATATATCAAAGTCATATACAATATGGAACGAAGCGGTATTTTCGCAAGTGACATATTGCCATCATTACAAGATTACCTGTATTTTTTTAACAGTTTCCAAAGAGAATAATCAAAGGCATGCAAAAATATTGTTTTTAGTTTGTTTTTGCGCAAAAGCAAAACATTTGCCTATATAATTTTTGCACAAATATTTTATTACTTCTAGGAACATTTTTAATATTTGCACGTCACAGCCATTCATCATATAATTTTTGTGATATAAATTTCGTACCCTGTATCCCATTGAATTCAAAAGTACCGCTATATAACCAGACATGAGCGCAACTACGTTCAAAGTTCTGAACAACGTGATTAATATTAACCAATCGGTGTAGGTACAGCTTATGCGCGCGCAGTCCATCTTACCACAGACCACTGTGAATTCCCAGGCGTTTACGACATTTTGTGTTCTGTGTTTACTCTGGCCTATTAGTGAAATATCTGGCAAATGTGTTGTTTTGACGTTTAACGAAAATTCTGTAGCAATACCTATTATTCACAGTTTAGTATATGATAGTAAGATAGAATAAACATTTATTTTTTTGAATATGTAATATGTTATATAAACATAAATTTTATATAGTAATATATTTTTTCAATATATGTATAAACTAAATACTAATAGTTTTATCTGTATTACTGAAAACCTGGGAGGGGGTACCAAATATAACCTGAAAAAGACGTCAAAATAACGTCTAACTAATGACGTGAAATTAACGTCAAGTAATCAACGTCATCGGTCCAAGACATTAGGAGGACATTTTCACGTCATATTTACGTCATTCAACTAGTCATTTCTCGTCATTCGGTGACCATTTTTTTCACGTCATTTTCACGTGCTCTTGCTACCTGGGGTTGTAATATCGTATATGCCCAAAATCCATTTTTGTGGCACAATGCGTCCTACATTATTCTTTTTTTTTGTTATCACCAATTCGTCTATCTGAATAATGTGATCTTCACTCCCTATGGAATATATAAAATAATTAAGAAATAAGTACCACATTAATAAATGTTTATCTAAAAGAAACAAATTGTCATGCTGTAACAACTTCCACGAACATGACCGTTAGAAATCTATATTGTTGATTAATATTCGTTTGTGATCCCCAAGGATATTGCCACACAACCAACCCGAACTTCACACACCCAGTGCCATATAATATAAACTTTTTTCTTACAACGGAAATGGCCTCTTACTAACTGTGCTTGTTCTAAAATTCACAAAAGCGTCTCAACATTATGATTCCTCATCGTCACAATATCCAATAAATTTGTAACACTATCCATTTTAACGAAATAACAAATTAAATGAGATAATACTGGCTAAAGATTCAAAATACTGAAACAACTCGTAATGAGAACATGCATTGTTGTGACTGTCACGAAAAATGACAATACGCAAGCTTTATATGTCAAAGTAAGCAAGCGCATGATTATGATCGTACTTATTGAACATGGCTTTTTGAATATTTAAAGATGATTTTATATAAATATCTTCACCTTAATCAGTTCGTAAGTAACCGTAGAATACAATATTAAAATGAACAGAAAAATGTAGTTATCTTAGGCGTACCTAAATCCGACCAGCATCTTGACGTGTGTCAACGTTTTTCAAAAAAATCATTTAATAACAATATTATGAATATTGTGCGGAACTAAATCACCGCACGCTGTAGATAATACAGATAAAGAAACAATACTAGGTAGAGTATGAATTATTCTATTTCTCATAGATAATTGATTCGCAGTATCGCAGTAATATACTAGATACGAGTTTACAAAGCCAGGCATAAAATAGAAAACGCTGAATATTTTCAGTTTCACTTTAATTCACCAATTTTTTACTGATATTAGTGGTTGAAATTCATAGCATTAAGAAATAATGACCATGTAATTTTAGATTTTATAAGGTGTGCAATATCTTGTCACAGTAAACAATAAGACTGTGATCTTGTTATTCTTATGGAGAAAAAATATTACATATTTTTATGAAATTAAATATCTCAGTAACTATTCCTAGTAACTCAAAAACATAGTGTATATATATATAATCTTTGGTACTACTAAACAATATTTGCAATTTAATCAAAACATCGTATTATTAATGTAGTTATATCTTTGCTAGCTTTCGAAATGTTAGGAAAAATAATATAACTACTCAGTGGTGTGATCAGGGAGGATCTAGGGGGGAAGCCCCATTCCTGTCTATTATTGCCGCCCAAAGCTGGGGAGATTACCGCCAAAAAGTAATTGATTACTGATTACCAATTACTCACGTAAAAAGTAATCAAGATTCCTAGGTAATTGATTAATGATTACCCTAATGAAAAAATAATCAGATTACTGATTACTCGGTAATTAGTAATCATTTTTAAGATTACTTTTTGATTATTTCTATAGTCTCACCTCAAACCTATAGTTAAGCTCCCTTTACAGTTTATTAACGTACTAAAGGATTATTTCGACTAGTAGACAAAAAAAAAACAAAGTGTGTTTCATAAAAACAAAGATATATAATTAATTATGCAGGTACAGGTATTGAGGTATCTGGTATGTAGGTAACAAAACATAGTAAAAATAAAAATGTTGCTTACAGCTTACACAGTTAAAATAAAATGAGACTTTTTGTTGTCATTAACACAAAATAATCTATTTAATCAAGGTATAAATAATAAAAATTATTATAATACCAAAGTATTCCAACAGAGAGGGTAAAAGTTAATTTACAAATAGTAACAAGTACTAACATAATAGCTAAGGTACCAAAGTCGAAATCCTCTCTTTATTTAATTGAAGATTAAATAAATTTGCCTCCACACTTAGTAATAATTTATAAATTTGTATCATACTACAAGAAGTGATTCAGCTTTATTTGGTTGCTGGATAATAAATAAATAAATAAATAAAATAAATGGAAATAAATTTTATTAATACTGGTATACTTTATAAAAATATGTACAAAACTCACCTTCTTAAGCAGATTTATGAAGTAGCTTGGTTGTCGTTATCACAAACTGGAGCACTTCTATAATAACTGTGTAGCATCAGATATGTTTCTACAGTTGTCTTAGTAAGCGATGTTCGCTGTGGTGAAAAATATGTTTGTATTTTGAAAACGACCGTTCGGCATCTACGGAAGTAATACAGGCATAAGTAAAACACTCTGTGAACTCACTTAACGCAGCTGTAGATGCACCATCTGGAATTTGTCTTAATTTGGTAAAATCAGGATCTTTCCGTAATACACTCTCGAATTTTTCAATAACTGGCTTATTTTTTGCATCATTTATAGTCTGTAATTGTGTATTTACGTCGTCCACTATTTGCAGCGATTCCACTAACGACAACGAAGTATTTTGCAATTTTTCTATTGCGTCGTGTAGTTCTCTATAATTGTTATAAATAGTTTTTTAAATCTGTTTCAAGGGAAACATCTTGAAAGTTTGTCTGGCTTTCCTTAATAGTTGCAGCATCGTTAGGGTTGGAACTGTAGTATCAGAGCTTTTATTTGTTGAAAATATTCAGCATAATAAAAAGCTGTCTTCAACCACGTTCCCCAAAGTGTAAGAATCGGCTCTGGTGGTTCCGGAATACCAGGACACAGTGTGTGAAATGCTCGAAGCCGTTTAGAAGATTTGAGAAATACTTTTTTGTATTTGCTTTTTAATGCATCTACCTCTGGAAAACATTTTAGAATCGTTTCTGCTACAAGATGGAATTCATGACTTTACACGTAACATGTAAAAACCTACAATTAATTGTCTCTTTGAAGAAAACGGCCCACCAAACGCATTGTCGCAGCACCGTCAGTCAACATCAACACTTGACTTGTTGACAGTTCAAATTTTTCGAAAGTCTCTAACACCACCCGCGTAATTGTTTCGCCAGTACACGCAGTTAGTCTTTTGCTAGCTAATAAAAGGGAAATGTTGGTTTAACAGGGTCGAGTACACGTACTATAACATTTAAAATAGAATTATTTTTTACAATCTGTCGTCTCGTCAACACATAACCACAGCCGTGTATTTTTTAATGCACATTTAATCCTATTTACAATGTCTTCACGAACACTTGGTACATATCTACGTAACGATGAACGACTTGGTAAATTCACCTGGGGATTGTATTTATTCCAGAACTCCCGAAATGCTGGTTTATCCAATATGCGCAGGGGAACATCACAGGCAATCAGCATTAACAGTAAATCAAACATAAACTGAGGTTCCAAAGAAGACACGCCATTTTTTTTATTTTTATGCCGGTTACTATTGACATGAATTTTGCAGCAGTATTTATTCCAGCACATTAAATCTTGATCACAAACTTTACAAATTATTTTACATCCATCATAGAATAAATCCGAAATTCACCGATAAATTTATTCACTTTATCATCGTACGGTCGTTTTCTACTCTTTACGCTCAACATTATTTATTATTTATTAGTACTCTATGCATCGACCGACAGATAACAACTGAAGTGTGTCGTGTCATCGTCATCGTAAACAAGCGCGCGATGGCATTGGTATTGCGCCCGACCCTGAATCTACCATCGCTTGGCCAGGCTTACTTATGATTTGAAATCCCCTTTGATGACGTTGTGTACACCTACTTCGCACCAACGAAGGCAATTATCAGAAACCGGTATGCGAATGGTGTGCACGACGGCCTCAAGAGGGATTTCCATTTATTTGGTGAAAATCTTTTACTAGTGGGCAATCGTAATAAAGCTGATTAAGCTGAATCACTTCTCGTAGTATGATACAAATTTATAAATCATTAAGAAGTGTGGTGGCAAATTTATTTAATCTTCAATTAGATAAATTGAGAGGATTTCGACTTTGGTACCTTCAGTATTATGTAAGTACTTGTTACTATTTGTAAATTAACAAAATAAACCTTACACACAACACACAACCACAGATTAACCTATATGGTGTAGGTAATCTGTGACACAACATGGTCCAAAAAGTTTGAAGCAAACGAAAAACTTTTTCATTAAGAATTTCAGAGCCAATGAAAACTTGTGAAAAAAAAGCTTATTTCCTCCAATAAATTTATTTGGGCAAATAATCACCCCTAATATTGTAACAAAGTAAACTGTTACAGGTTTTTTTAGTAGATGTTGAATTGAAAATATTTCTCTCAAGAGAATGATAGACAGCAATTAAGTTCGGGAGCAAAATGCGAAATAGATGAAATTTGAATTTTTTCGAATTGGTCAACCAAATTTTGTATTGACATAAACTGGAAATAGAAATAATTTTTTTACAATAACATTTTTCGATATCATAAATAACAAGAGTAGTTTACTCTTGAGTCAATTTAAAATAATTTAATTTTCTATTATAAGTACCCGGACTAATAGAAATTTCTGGAGTGGGTTGGAACCTTTGATGTGAAGATAACACTGACGTAAGTCTTTCCACGAAATACCAAAACACTATATATTGCACTCAACGCGCGTTTCCCACAACTGAGTTGGCATCATCTGGAGATGATTGAAAACTGTTTTAATAATCTCCAGATGTTGCCAACTTGGTTAGCGAAACGCGCGTCGAGTGCAGTATAGTGTTTTGGTGTTTCCGTGAAAAACTCCGTCAGTGTTAATAGAAATTTGTGTACCCAGTACTAAATTTAAGATCATGCATCAACCATTTTGAGGAATAAAATTTTCTTAGAAATCATTAATGAAAAGTTTTCCATTTGTTTGAAACTTTTTGGATCAAGTTGTATACAATGTAATTATGTAGCCAAACTCTTACAGTAAGTAGATTGGCTCAATATGAAATGAAAATTCTTATAAATATAATACATATTAAAGAAGTTACACCTTTTCAAAGATGGAGGAAATATATATTGTTTGTGCTGTAACTCAGAAACCATAACATATACGTATATAAAAATTTAAGATTAGTTTTTGTTGAGAATCTTAACAGTGTCCTGCATTTATTTTTCAAGAAAGTGGTCAGGGATGGTGCATATGGGACTTAGGTTGCGTGAATTACCATCTTTGGAAGGGTGTAACTCCTTTAATATGCTATTGACCACATATTTATAAGTTTTCGTATAATATTAAGCCCATCTACTTACTGCAAGAGTTTGGTTACATAATTTTTGAACATCCTGTATATAATCAAATTCACATCTAGTAGTAGAGAGGGTACCTATCCAACACCTCCTAAAATAGTTGTTGACCTATCTCTATACAAACTACTCACTAATCAAGATTATTAGGTAATCCTCAATACTCTGAAAGTACTTTGATTACTCGCAATTGGTAATCATTACTGTCATCTTTGTTACTGTTTACCCAACATAAAATGTAATGATTACATTACGATTACTTAATTTCTTGAAGTAATCTGATTATTTTGATTACATTACTTTTTGGAAAAAAAGTAATGTGACTAGTAATATGATTACTACGTAATCGATTACTCCCCAGTTCTGTTGCCGACCTAGTGCCCGCCCCAAGCAAAACATTTCGTGAAAAATTCGATGAATAATTATAGAAAATAACTCGTATCTTTCTTGAATGTTTAATGACTTGCTATGTTAATATTACAACTATACATATACAATATTACCGAGCCACAGCCTTCACGTAAAGAAGGCTGTGACTGACCCCTCACTTTGAAAGGCCTACGAAAAAAACTAAGACAGAATTAGACTATATCTTCACCTGTCAGTACAACTTACATGTTTAATATAGTGTGCCAGGATTTATGAATAACCGTGTTATAGTTTTGAAATAGAATGATAATGTAAAAAATTTACCGATTTCGGCAGCATTTTCGTTACAGCGGTATTTGCAGATTAATCTGTCTAAAACTGACCGACAAAACTACATTTTCATGAGTTAAGAAATAAACATATCTGTACACTCGTGTTTTTTGTAAAAATAAACGCCTTTTAGTTATTCAGTTATAAAAAAATGTTGGTAATTGGTATTTTCATTATTATTACTTAATAATAATTATTAAAATATTTTCATAAAGATGATACATACGTAAATACGATGCTATACACAAATTATTATAGTTTTACCAAAAATTAACGAAATATCACAAATAAATATTCGGAAATAATAATAGTAATAATTATAGCAATATTGTACAATATACGGGAGTGGGGCAATAGTGCGTAAAGGAGTTCGATATCTCGAGTTCTACGAGCCCTAAAAATTAAAAAAAAATACAAGTAAACTAGATAAAAAAGTCTATAACCGGAAATTAATTGCCTTTTTAAAGCGACAAGGCGAAAATTATAAACCTAAAAAGCTAAAAGTTTTGGTCTAAAGAAAGGTTTGATGAATTCGTTAATAAAGCACCTAATGATAAATATTTAACAACAAAGGTATGTACGCATTTTAAAATTATATAATATTTAACCCTTTCATATCTGTAATATAAAAATTTTGTTATAATTTGTCAAATTCCAGTTATTTTATATCTATCCGCTATGAAAATAATAGATAAAAAAAGTTGAATGCTTTGATTAAGTCCGGATATAGCTCAGTGGTCATAGTGTTGGACTCGTAATTTGGAGGCCCGGGTTCGAATCCTGTACTTTTTAACTTTTTTTTTGCTCTTTCTAACTTTATTTTATTTTTATAAAATAATATAGTATATTATTTAGGTTATTAATATTTGGAGTCACAGGAGCCTGTAGATGCGATGAACTTATTCATATAAAAGTTAATGATATAAAAGATTTGGGAATTTAATCTTAATAAATATTCCCAACACAAAAACTAAAAACCATCGCTCATTTACTATAATTATAGATTTTATTTAAATTTATACAGAAAATATGCTACTCTTCGGTCAAA
>JANEYF010003718.1:0-19461 GCA_029963845.1 Rhamnusium bicolor | reverse complement strand
TAACACTATTTACTCGGTACCGAATTTCGATGGTTCGAATCCATCCGGGAGCAAGTTGGAAATTTTATTTGTAATTTGTTTTGGATTAAGATGGGAGAGAACTGTCGATGCCCTAGATGTGGTTCGGGCACCACAATAAACTGTAGGGCTTCGTCTCTCTTACTCAACACAAAATCCTAGGATTTTCTGGGAGTTACTTCGGTGACTTGAGAGGCGGTTAAGAAAACATTCAAGAAACATATATAAATCTCTACGGAAAAGTGGAATACCAACGAGTCGATGGTAACTACATCTATCAGTATCAATCGCAATGTAATAAAGTGGAAAAAATACTCCGACTTATGACTCCGAAATCGTTGAAGTCGTTGACGTTGTGTATACCTGCTTCGCACTGAAGAAGGCAAAACCAGAAACCGGTCTGCGAATGGTATACGCGACGGCCTGAAAAAGGATTTTTATTTATTTGGTAAAAAATCTTTTTGTGGTAGTGGGCAATCACCACTTCTCTTTGTGTGATGTAAATTTATAAATCATCAAGAAGTTTGTGCGCCAATTTTATTTAATATTACGGGATAAATATACTATTTATTTATTTATTTAATGTCTGTGGAACGAATGTTTTTTCCACATTCACATTATTTTACTTTATACACATTTTACATTTAATTATATAATATCCGATGATTACATGCACATTTTCGATAGGTGTCATAATATAATAAACCAAATAGTACATTTTTATTTCTTCTACAATTCTGACTACTCATTTTCTTGAAACCTAATCACACCCTGAAAATTACTGCTTTACTACTTTTGTGTCATGTTGTTATATATTTTATTTCACTGCTTTACCCCATAAAATATCAGTAATGTGATAACATAAAAACTTACTTGACAGAAGTTTTTATATGGGACAACTAGCTATTATATATCCTACGTCCTGCAAGACAATTTAATCCTGAGCATTCATCACCACATTTTTGGGATCATTCTTTATCAACCTGAAAACATGTTCCTTTCAGTGACACTGAAAACCTATCTTTTTTCGTATTTATTGTAAATAGCTTCAGTGACGCGGTTATAAAGTTACAATTTATTTTACTTTCAAATATACTGCTTCAAAAAAGTTAAGGATATAGAGATAACAGCCTGGGGTAGGCCAGGATTTTATATAGAAACCAATTTATATATAGCCCACATTTCGATCTATAATTAAATTATCCTCAAGACATTTTAAGTATAGGTTGTACATGTTATTGTATAATGTAATAATATAATGTAATTGTTGTCTAAATTGTGAGAGGAATAAGACAAAGGCTAATTCTCTTGAATAATAATTAAAAATTATATTTTGTGTCTGTGGATTTTTCCACCTTTTTATACTTAATGATTGTTCACACTGTTAATTATACAATAACACGGAGAAGCTACTTTAAATAATCCTGACGATGATTTAATTATAAATTGAAACGCTGACTACATACAAATTGGTTTCTTCTAAATTCCTCGAACTTCCAAAATGAAAGAGAAAATCCGAAATTTGTATCAAATCCATTCGATCTTCGACTCACCCTTGGTATTGGTAAGATTTTTAAAGACATAGGTATCATAATGGCTCATTCATCGGGAAATAAACTACAACAACTTTTGGGTAATCCAAAAGACAAAATTGAAGCAAACAAAAAGTTGGGATTTACGAAAATAGCTGTAAGGATTGTAATCAAAAGTGTGTAGGACCAATTAGACTATCAATATAAACTAAATTCAAGGAGCATATGGCTCATCTCAAATATGGTAGAACAGATAAATCTAATGTTGCCCAACATGGTTGACAACAATCATCTTCAGATGATGCCAACTTGGTTGACGAAACGCACATCGAATGCAGTATATGGTGTTTTGTGGAAAACTATGCCAGTGTTATTTTCTGAGATGTTTTCTAGATACTATATTTCGATCACCCAAACGTTTTAGAATCATTTCTATTAATGCAAATATTCCACTGGCATTGTTTAGGCATCTGCTATGTTTCTTGAGGTACAGCATCTGTCTCTATTGTGATCCGGTATTACTAAGTCCACTTTATTACGAGGGTTATATCAATGTAAATCATTGTTACTAATATGGTCTGACAAGTTGTTTTTCACATATAATAAAATTTCATATATGTATATACATGGCACAAAGGTAAAAGATTTATATTTTTGAAAATTGGCCTACAGCCTAATAACATCAACTATATTTCTGACTGCTCTTTTTGTAATTTAAACAATCTATCAGCATATGGACACATTCCAAAATATGACTCGTTATCTTAATCTGGATAAATAGTGATAATAGGCTAAGCATATAGTTTTTTGTGTTACTTCTCTGCGTCGATATAATTGGAAACATAATGAAGAAAACTTACCTGATAAATAATTGACATGAGATTTCCAACTTAAATCGTTGTCGATATATAATCCAAGAAATTTTGTGGAAGATACCTGTCATAATGAAGCATAATCTACCTTAATTAGGATACTTTCATTAATGAGACTATATTTGTGGGCGAAATTTATAAAAACAGTTTTAGATATATTTCTATGAAGTTTGCTGGAATAAAACCATTTTATAAAACGATTTATCATATCCTGCTAATACATCAGCTCTTGATTTATCTGAACATAAGTACCTGTTATCGTCGGCAAACATAACAATATTATTTTCGGTGTTAAGATTAGGCAAATCGTTAACAAATACTAAAAATAACAATAGCCTCAAAATGGATCCTTGTGGTACTTTAATATTTATATCCATTTTCTTGTGATTGTATACCATTGGTAAATTTAAAATTTTGCTATTTCGTTGTTGATGGGATCTATGAAATTTGTTAGGAATGCCTTTCAACCTTTTGTCTGTAAGAGTTAAAAATTTCAACTCGATATCTCAAATGTACACTGGAGTTATCGAGTTTCAAACAAGATTCGTTCGTTTTTTAATAGCCACCCGACATCCAAAATAACAAGAGATGCAACTAATTTATCATATGTTCAGTATCAAACGGAAAGAATAAAATTTTAATTTTTCGTACCTACTTCATTTATTTATTTATCAATTTAGATTTATTTTTCAAGCCCATCTATAAATATGTTAAGGTTGATTACGTGTTTAATCTGAAATAAAATTTAAAATTACAAGACTAATTATCAGAAATTTATGTGAAATTTAAAAACAAGTATATTTATGTGAATTATATTACCAGTTTTATTTATGTACTGGACATAAACTGTAAAAATTAATGCTAAAAACTTTTAATAAATTTAATAACTAGATAATTTAATAATGAACATAATGAAATAATGACCATAAATTCTTTTTAGTTGATGACG
The DNA here is from genome assembly GCA_029963845.1 of Rhamnusium bicolor. Lineage (NCBI taxonomy): Eukaryota > Metazoa > Arthropoda > Insecta > Coleoptera > Cerambycidae > Rhamnusium > Rhamnusium bicolor. The sequence continues at coordinate 16,090 of JANEYF010003718.1, read as the reverse complement.
TCGTGAACACCATTTGAAGGATTTAATATGTTTTTACACATTTTAGATGCAAGTAAGTTATATTATATGCGTATCTGATCCAAGGCCTATCATCTGTTTATTTTCGTTTCTTACACTTGGCAGGCGGGCAGGCCAAGGCGGCGGGTTAGTTGACAGTCGAGGACCGTGGTTCGGAGTCCACGCTAAACTGTAAATCCCTTGGTAAAAAAGCCCCATTGTGGCCTACGCATAATTATTATTATTTTGCTGAAATTATTTCTCTGGTTACGATAATCTGATCAGTATTTAGAAGCCATATTTTTACTTTTTTTTGAATTTTTTTAAAATTTGTCCATACTTTTACTATTTGTTGGTAGAATTTCATATAGACGAGGTCCTAAGTAGTTACAGTTTCGTTGACCCTATAGTTTTATAACATCAGGGCATGGTATGACTCTATTGTTTTCCTCTTGTATTATAATTGTGACAAATAGGTTCTATATTTATTTATTTTAATATTAAATAAAATATTTAAGCAAAAGAGTTGTCGAATATCCAGAACGTTGTTTACTTTATATAACTTATCACTAGAATAAGTTCGATTTTTACCAAAACTTGTTTTTAATATGCATTTTTGTATAGAAATTAGTTTTTTCTAGATAGCTATCACTTACTCCTCCCCAGTCTACAATACCACATGAAAGCTATGATTGGACCAACCAGTAATAAAGAATTTTTAACTGTGGTTCGTTTAAGTATTCTTTAAGAAACTTAGGCCTGATGAGTAATCCTCTAACTTTTTATTATAATATTTATTATTTGTAGATTCCACCAGAGACTATATGAAGTCTCTGGTTCCACTTTAGATGTCTGTCTACAATAATGACTAGGTATTTAGCGAGCCAATATCGGGTAATGTGTTAGTGTAGGAGGTGAACGGTATTTAGTTTTGTCACAATTTAAGGTTAGTTTCATTTTCATTTTCATTTTATGCTTTGACAATTGTACGAGAATACTGAGAAATAGGAATTTTTTCTTGAGGAAGTCATATAGGTTAATCGGTCACTAGCTCCCGTCAATTGTCGAATATTGTTACAGGAAAATTCAGACCCAGCAGGTCTTATAGTTCTGAATAATGAGGATCATTATCATTTAATTTATTTACAGGAAAGCAGAATTTCCATTATTTGGGGCAGGTTTCCCTGTCTAACCCTTATCTTCATTTCCAAGAGTGACATCTGGGTGAAAATCAATGAACCATTTAAAAATAAGCTACAATGTTTGCATATTTGAAAATCGCAAGATTAAAAATTTAGCTCTCTTAATATACAAAATTGTTTTTAATTCCATTTACTGTATTATTTTCTATACGATATTTAATAGCAGGAGTTAGTAGAAAATGTTGATACGGTAATAATACGACATCTGCTTGGATCTTGTGTTAAAGCGGGTAACCATTTTTTTTAGGTTTATAGATATATTATGTAACGTAAACCACTTGTGTTTTCGACAAGTCATTCGGTTTTCCAATATATGACCATCAAAAGGTATAATTTAGTGGTGTTTGAATTTTTCTCGTTTAAAAATATTTTTTACATAAAAGCTTCTATAAATTTGTGTGTGAAACTTATAGTTCAGTCAATAAGTCATGGAAATAGGGAAAAAGATTCACTTGAAATTGATGAAATTGACTAAAATTGTTTGTGAACTAAAAATCACAAAAATATTTGATGAAAAAATTGGTACTGATATCAATATTTATTACCTTTATATATTGGACGTAATGAAAATATATCAACAATATCAAATTATGATAGAGCTGAAAATCTTTTAGGCTGTAATTTTTTATTCGAAATCTGTTACAAGTGTGCATTGTCTACATTTTTATATTGAATTTAGTGACTGAGGGTAAAACTTCTTCACGACCCTCCACTTCTGTTTAAGGGCGGCTTAGCGAGCCATGTGAGTTTTACCTGATCTCGTTAGTATACTTAATATATGCATGACATGATATGGTGTGAACATAGCTTGGGGATATTTTGGAAAATAAACTTTGGTTAATGAAAGGTATTTTCTATATATTTAGTAGTATAGAGTCGATTGTCATTTATTTATATAGTGAATTTATGTTTTTATAAAATCGTTTTAAACGGCAATCAACCAAAAGAACTTGGAAAGGATAACCTAATTTATGGCACAAACCTTGACGATAAAGTTATAGCTTTCTGTTTTAGGTTTATTTGCTATTATACACATTATATACAGGGTAAGTCAACGGTGCGAAAAAGTCAAATATTACCTTTATTATCGACAATAAAAAAAATATATATGTAGAAGTTGTAGGAGACCAAAAATTCTACTTTTAAAATTAGTTTGAAATAAACGCGGTGATTCATGAAAGCGGGGCGCTGTGGATGTAAATTTTGAAATGGAGCACCCTATATATTTTTGCAATTTGGAATTTGAATTCACCATGAAATTCTCTATATTTCTTATAACGGTATCATAGTCTAAAACGTATAGTTCTTCGATATATTTGAAAAAAATTAAGAAATAAGTGAAATCGTTAGAATTTTTTCTTATTACTGTTATTTTGTCGCTGTGTTAATTAAACAAAAACCTTTCATTTGAAAAAGGTTTAGTGTTAACTACCAGTTTGGACAGAATTAATTTATTTTTTACAGGATGTTCAGAAATTGACATTTTCAGAAAAATTCGAAGCTCGTTATCTCGCTTATTCCAAATGGAATGTCCCATTTTTTTTACAAAATCTTATAGACCTATTTATTCCTACAACTTTTGTTGAACAGTCCTATACGTATCTTAAAGGATTTAGGAGATTTTCGGATATTTAGGTTTTTACATTATCGGATATTTGTGAATTATCGGTCTTCCTATTTTCCTTTACTTAATCAATCTATACTGATAGAGTAAGTATTGGCGTCGCGTGAGAAAAACCAAACTCTAGATTAAGATGAAAACGAACGTTTTAAGACCGGAAAATAGAAAATTTATCCGAATTGGTATGCCCTTCTGTGTGTCTGTGTGTCATTTGTTGTGACTGCAACACGTCTCAACGTAGAAATCTGAAATCTTGTATACAATACCTGTCCCGTCCAGGATGAACCCTATTGAATATCAGTGAAATTGGTGCACCAGGGAGGGCACATCTCAAGGGGCACTTTTTTTCCCGATAAATCAAAAAATGTTTCAAATAAAAATTGTTCATAATGAGGAAATGTACCGAAAAGAACTCTTGATAATTATCGTAAGATTATTCGTTACGCGAGAAAAGGTTTAAAATTGATTTCATTAAATTAAACAAATAAAGTCTGTCTCAGCAATACTTTCTTATCATCCAATTTGAAATTGGTGAAAAATAAATTATTTTATTTCGTTTTATTTCATTTCCGTTTGTCTCATTTTGCCTCATTTATCTCACTTGTCTCATTTTATCTCGTTTGTCTCATTTATCTCATTTGTATCATTTGTCTCATTTTTATCAATTATCACATTTGTCTTGTTTGGCTCGTTTCTCGTGTATATCATTTATCTCATTTGTCTCACTTATTTCATTTATCTCGATTATCTTTTTTTTCATTTATATTATTTTTTTGTTTATTTTACTTATTTGATACAAATAACTCTAAAATAAGTGGAAATAATATTTTCAATCAAAGCAATTTATTTCTTTCATGTCAAATTAAATATGATAATGACGAAGTTCTGTGAGGAGCACATAGCCGCGACCGATTATTTGACTTGGATTAACAATAAAGGAAAGTTACAACATTAAAAAAAAGTAATTACTACCTAATTATATTTTTTATAAATGATCTACCTTATCAAACGAAACAAACCATTTAAGCATAAATTAATCATCTAAAATTACAAATCTCCAAAATAATTTAAAAAATTGTTACCCTTTGATTAAAGCCGTTTTTGAAAACTGTTGAAACTATGAGAGAAAGACAATATGGCAGTTAATTTTTTGTTGGATATGCCTTGCCAAATTGCTAAAGCTTCTGCGAAAAAAATTGACATACAGTACAAAATTTATACACCTGTGAACTGAAATAAGCATAGTCTGTCTAGATGTGATTTAGATACATTCATGAAATGTTTTTAATTGGATATACATTAATATAAGTGAACAATAGTATTACAATAAATTACATGTTGCAAGTAAAATTAATCGTTTTTGAAACAGTTAGGATTACAAAAAGGATCTCTATTATGAAGGTATTCTTGAGAATGCATGTCCAATATACTGATAGTATTAATGCTAAAATATGTATTTGTAGAAAAATCAATACAGTTCTAGAGAACACAGAATCCCGCGCATTTCAAAGTGCTTTCGCTGCGGGTGTATTAAATGTCTATTTTCACATGATATAGAGAAATATTAGTATGATATACCGCTGAAATTTAATATAATATAAACAATATACATTCCATGGATATACTGATACCCCAGAAAACGAAAGCTGTTTGAATCGGTCCAAATTCGGGTAAGGCTTTTTCAGGGTGCGTTTCTATAGTCCGTGGAAAAATTATACTCAAAATCCCAGTCGACTGTCGGAAGAGCTTAAAAATTGCGTATTTCTTTAAACAATTTGTCGCTAGGAGTAGGTCGTGGATATATAATGCACCTTAACGACTGGTTTGATCAGCACGAAATTAGTTTTGTCTGAAGAATACGAAATACTTTTCAAAAATATGTTATTCGTATTATACACGTATACGTTTAGTTATCCAGATTAAGAAATTGAAAATTTTGACAGTAACATAATCTTCTTAGTGCCTTTAAAGGTTTGGGATATTTATTGATAATCAGTTTGAGTCCTAAATCGTGAAAGTCTGTTAAAGCGCTTACAAATCAAGCACGCCGCGTATTTGCAAACATTGCAGCAACATGCAGTTTGGATGAAGAGCTGTGCACCTGTCCGTCCAAACTGCATGTTACTGCAATGTTTGTAATGCGCGGCGTGTAAACATTTCATAAAAACACGAGTAGATGTGTCCTGATGAAGAAATGGTACACCAGACTGTCATTTTCTGTGACTGTAGGCCAAGGTCCGTCCGCCTTACGGATTTTGATGATTGTAGGTGATTTTGGCGAGTATCATTCACCTCATGCTTCGGACAACCAAATAAGATAATAAGCGTATGCGGTGAACGATTTGGACTACGATTTATAACTTGCTTTGTTCTTTCTTGGTCCTCTGCATTGCAAATAAATCGAACCTATCAGTCAACTTTCTGCTTAATAAAGAATCAGCGAATCGCCATTTTTCTACTACTAACTCTAGAAGGAGCAACTATGACATTAAAATGTAACGTGTTTTAGTCACTAAATAGTATTTCAAAAATAAACATAAAAAACACATTCTTGAATTAACCACCATTCGACTTTCATAAACTCTTTCTCAAATAAAAAACATACTTAAAGGTTTTTTTAAATTCCAAAGCCTACGCTTTTAAACGAATATTAAGATTATCCGTAAACTTGGCATGTTACTTGAAATAATAAAATTTTGCTGCAACCTGGTACATAAAACAAAGTTAATTTATTAAGTTAATAAAAAGAGTATTTTTAAAATTATCACGTACTTTTATGTACCTACGTAAACAACAATAAAGATGTCAAACACAAGAAAATACGAAGACCGTTCAACGTAGTTTTTACCACATTTTCATCGCTTTGGTTGACATTTATAAATCAATACTGCCCATATTATTAAGTCCATAGGTTTGGCAGAAGCTAAATATTGACCTGATAATATATTTACGTTTATATGAACACATAATTTAAATGTCTAGGTAAAAAAATGCGTGATTTATTATTCACTTGTTTTGTATTGTGGAGTAACAGAATATATTAGAGATATTTCGGCATAGTCATGTCATGAATTTGAAAGATGTGAGGCAGATACGATTCAACGCGAGTTGTATTGGGCCGATGGAAATATACTCTGAAAGAACAATTATTCCGTATAAAAAAAGAACACCATCTTTTTTAAATTTAGTAGGTTACGGAGTTAGTTTTAAAGCTGGACTGTTAATATTTGGACCTTGGGTAAAATTTTAATTACTGTTTCAGATTTTGGGCAGATTTCAGTTAACAAAATTATGATTTTGCCAGCTATACGAGGATGGTATATTAATGGTATTTTGCTGTCAACTAATGATCACTGGCGGTTCTTCTATAGGGCTATTTGGTCAATGACCTCCCACATACAAATAAAAACATAGAGCTATTCATTTTCTGAAGTTTAAAAATATACAAGATATATATTTTTAATATTCTTAAAAAATATATTAAAGTTTCTAGTTCATTATATGCACAACACTATTCAAATATCTAGATCGCAGGATTTCGTATCCCCTCCGAGCATCGAGCTCTACATTCATATTCATTACATTATTCATTTATAGAATTTAAAAATCTTGGGTCAATCCACAACGTGTGCTCAAAGCTAGCTACGGACCGAATTTACTACGAATTAAAGTGAAATAGTCTTATGCGCAAATCGTCAGAAAGCAAAAGAGACAGAAAACACTGGCGGGGACAATGTCCCTGACACACGGAAACGGTAACGCACGAAGTTCACTAGAGCAGTTTTCGTGGCAGTCTTAATGCTGACTAGATACGCGTTGGTCGGTAAATTCTGTCGCGTTGTTTTTAATGTTTTTATTTGTGTACATTTTATTAGTAAATCTCTACTTGTCGTGAAATTAAGTAAAACAGTATTCTTGGTGTTTACTATTAAATATGAGTGTTGTACAAAATATATTAAAACTGAAAGATGGACATAAGTTGGGTAGTGAAGACCGAGTGAAATTCAAAGGTGGTGGCCGTCCAAAACCTAATATGATGATAAAACAAACATCTCTTGATAAGAAAAAAGAAGTTAATAGGTATTTTTAATTAAAAAAGTTATTCTTCAGCAAATTTTATTCATTGTTAGGCTCATCAACTAAATTTAATTTTACAAAAAGCATAAGGTCAGGATAAAAGCATACATATTTTTTTTGCTAATTTACATAGCTTTTCTTCATTCTTTGGAAAATCGCCAAAAGAACAGCCGTGTTAGATAATGTTGTTAAGGTGAGATTACCTAAAGCGGCTCCAACACGATGGAATTTTAATACAAACTGCATAGAGACTGTTTATACCTATCGAACAGAATTATTAGATTGTTTAGAAAAAATCACTGATAATGAATTAGAAAACAACACTCTAAACCAAGCTATTGGTTTAAAAAACTACTCACAAAATGAACATTTTCTTTACTGGTTAAATTTTTTTCATTTAGTTATGCCTCATTATTACAAAAATGTAATATCGATGTCATAACAGTAAATAAGTGTATTGGCGTTTTTAATAGTAAAATTGAAGACATCAGAAATAAAATTTTGAATAACTATTTGAAGGAGACATCCATGCAGTCTGCCCAGAGATGTAAAGTTTGTGATATAATTACATCTGAGATCAAAAACAGGTTTGGCTTCAGTAATCATTTAGCAGTGTCTCAGTTATTTCACGCAGATCGATTTAAAGATTATTAAAAAAAAGCCTTCATCAAGATATGTTTAGATTAGTTAAAACGGAGTATCCAGTCATAAATCATTTGAAACTTAAAACTGAATTAGAAGTATTATACCTATAGCCGAGAAGATTTTACCAATAGTGAAAGTGCAGTTGTTTTGTTACAGCTTTTCATTAATAATTTGTGCAACACTTTTTCTGAAAGTGTCAAACTGTTAAAAATCTTGTATACTCTCCCTATGACTACCGTCAAAAGTGAACGTTGTTTTTCCACCTTAAAAAGAATAAAGACATTTTTTAAGAAATACCATGGGTCAGGAAAGGTTATCTTCTTTAGCTATGCTTACCATAGAAAGGGCATTAATAAAGAAGATAAAAGACTTTAATGAAAAAGTAATTGACCCCTTTGCATCTTAAAAAGACCGGAGGATCGACTTGGAATTTAAATCACTTTAAAAGGTAGGTAATACAGTAAACTTTTCTAATTGACCTCCCCTATCTCTTGACCCACGAACCGCCACTGCTAATGATATTACATCCTTCGACATTTCTTATATGACAACTATTAATGATTAAAAGACATTATTAAATATTTTAAATTAGATACTAATAACCGATTTTCGAATGATGTTCATTAAGAGTGCTATTTCTGAAGTCGACACCATCAACGATAGAAGGCAACTTGGGTTCCGTTAACCTCTTATTAAATGCCACGCAAATTTATATACACGATGTTTATGTTATGTTATTTCGACCCGTCTCTAATTTTAGCAGAGAAAATTTTCTTGTAAATTTGAGCAGCATTGATTGGCTTTATATGTACACAATGACTGATATTAATGAAAAAGTATCCTATTTCAACGATAATTTAATCGCTCTTTTTGATATTCATGCCCCACTTAAAACTAAGACTTTCACTAAGAAAAGAACCAGTGAACCTTGGTTTGCTGATACCTTACGAATAATGAAAAAAATTAAAATTAAAGCATGTAATAAGTTTAAAAATACTAGAAATAATGTGGATAGAAAATATTTTTGTGGTATGCGAACTATTTACAATACTGCACTGATGAGTGAAAAACAAGCTTTTCTTAATTTTCACATTGATCAAAATTCCAAAAATTCTAAATAATTATGATCCACCCTAAAATCCAATGGCATCGTTAAAAGTAAACAAATCTTTTCCTCTATTCCAGATAATCTCTGTGACGAAAATCTTATTAACAATTTTTTTTATAGATTCTGTACCACGTGCAAATATACCCTGATAACTACCTAACACAATTTAAGAACAATCAGTTTTTAGATACTAACTTTGAATTTCAATATGCGTCAGTTGAATTAATTCATAACTTAATTGTAAAGCAAATAGCGTATACGATTGGATATGACGGTATTTCTGAAAAAATGCTCCAACTTAGCTTACCATATATAGCAGAACCCCTCACTCATATCATAAATTTTTCTCTTGAAACTGGAATAGTCCTACTAATTTGGAAACAGGTATTGGTTAAGCCAATACCAAGAAAAGTAAAATAAGTGCTATTTCTGAACTTAGACCTAATAGTTTACTTTCGGTACTCTCAAAAATAGCGGAGGGTGTTATCCATGGACAATTGTCGTCTTATGTGCTTAACATCGATATAATACCTAAAACACAATCTGGTTGTAGAAAAAATCATGGAACATCTACAACCTTAACTACTATTCTTGATGATGTGTTGATCTCGATTAATTCCGATAAATTAACTAGTCTGACCTTATTAGATATGTCAAAAGCATTTGATTCCCTGAACACTGAACTGTTAAAAACTAAAATTTTATGGAATAAGGGGCAATATTACAATGTGGCTTACATCTTATTTCCGTAATCGCTTCCAATATACTCTTTTCGATACTTCAAATGGGAGAAAAATATCTAACCAACGTTTGTGAACTTCTTGAGGGCCCCAAGGCTCGATATTAGGGCCTTTACTATTTAACATCTATACAGCAGGTTTACGACACGTTATAAAATATTGTTCTATTAATATGTATGCTGATGACGTACAACTCTATTTTGCTTTTGATCTTTTAAATTCTGATGAGGCCCAAATCAAAATAAATGACAACTTGAATGAAGTAAGAATTTGGACGTTACAAATTCTCTTTTATTAAATCCAAATAAAACCAAAAATACAATCTTTGGTATTGCTAATAAATTAAGAGCTCTTACTGATTTTCAACTGTCAATCGATAATGTAAATATCGAACAGGTTGAAGAAGTTAAAAATTTAAGGCTTATACTTGATAAGAATTTGAATTTTATTTCTCATGTATCTCACATTTGTAGAAAATGTTTCTGTTTTTTTAAACTTATTTCATCTATTAGAAATATACTTAATACTGAAACTAAACATATTGTGTGTCTTTAGTATTGTCACACGTCAATTATTGTTATTATGTCGGAGAGTATCTTCTGATTTCATTAGTAACTTCAGACGCACCAGTCAGACCAATTTTACACAGCGTCGAAAGTGACTGACATCTCTAGTTTCGTAGTAGAGCATTTTTATTAGAACGTGACAGAAACATTAACGTAAATATACCGCTGAGTGATTTTGATGCAATCTATCTAGGCTATAAATAGAATCGATAAGGAGAATAGAAAGGTCGTTGTCGATTTTTAGAAAAATCACAAGCTTTTATGTCCATCACTGAATTTTACCCGTTAATCCTAGAACAATTTTGATTGAAATGTGCTCCTTTTAGAAATAGCACTCTTAAGGTAGTTTCTTACAGTGCAGATTACAAGAAAATTTCTTATTATTGTTTGCTACCACAATAAAGAGATATTTTTTAAGTGCGAAGTAAAGACTTCCATGTTTTTAACATTTATATTGAAATCAAAGAATGATTCAGTTTTTTATGTATATTATTATCTGAATCTAAACTCCAATATAGAACACAAAGGTAATGAAACTAATCTATTTTTAAAATATATATTTTTGGACAATTAGTCAAAGCAACTACCCCTTTTTGCTAAATTGATGGAATGGATTACATGTAGAATTTATAGCATTTTAAACCAAACAATAATAAAAGGATTCAGATGGTGAACACAATGAAGAAATAATTATTATGTTAATTCAAAACTAAAATTATTTCTTGCAGAACTGAAATTTTGATTCCACTGTCAACATGTGAGATTTTGGAATTTAACTATTAGGTATGATATACTCGAACAACTAGGTCGCAGAATATCAAGATATAATCATAAAAAAATGCAAATTTCCTCTCTAATCTCTCTGCCTTTATTTGTTTGTTATATTTTTTATATTTCTTCTTACCAAACTGATTAATAGCCGAAACTTCACTATCTAGAAAACATTTATTGCTGGCAGATAGTTTCCATAGATTGTAACTTATTTATTTTAGGGAGAGTTATTTCAAGGATTAATGGTTAAATAGTAGTCCTCTTTTTTGTAATTCTTCAGTGTCTTAGATATTTTAGAATGGGTGCACAAAGTCTCTACTTTATTTTCAAAAATATTATAAATATATGTACTACTAGACCAAATCAAGATCTCAGCTTTTTAAAAATGACATATTTACTGATTTTAAATTATACATATTAAGGCTGGGAATCGAATACGAATAATTCGAGTATTCGAATATTCGAGTATTCGAATACGAATTATTCTAATGGGAAATTATTCGAATATTCGAATAGGTACTCGAATATTCGAATATATTCGAGTATTCGAATATTCGATTATATCTGAGTAAATTTGAATATTAAAATATATTATTAAATTACGTACGAATAGGTATGCAGTTTGCATCCAAGCAAAGTAGGTAGATAGTAGGTATAGGTAGGTACCTATTCTAAAATCCAAATGTATAAATAGACCACATTAGTGGCACGTTTTACTCCCAGTCAAACTATTCCATCTTTCTCGCCTCGACCTTATTCTTACTGTACTAAGGCAGGGGGTTAAAATTAAATTTTAAATTTTAGAAAACCTGTAAATATTTAACTATTGACTTTTCATGTATTTGTTTCACCTTCACAATCTGCGTCTTTTTTAAAAACATTCTAATTTTAGAGCACTTTTATTTTCTTCGAAAGGGAAAAATAGTTATGACACAGAAGTATAATAAATTTAAGCTTCAATAGTTAAATGTGAACAATAGCGCCTCAATCCTAAAATAAAATACTAGCTGAATAATTCTGATCCTTAAAGCACATGTACATGAGACATACCCTATTGTGGGTATGGAAAGCAAATCAAATTGCCTGCTTAGTGGTTTATGTCACGACTATTATTGTGGTCTATCCAACCAAATACTCAAATAGAGTATTCACTATTCACTAGTATTCAGTGCTATACCTATTAATAATGAATATTCGAGGATCCGGATTATTCGGATACCTATTCGAATAATTCGGATTATTCGAGTATTCGAATATTCGATTAGGTATTCGAATAATTCGAATTATTCGAATAGTTCGAATATTCGAGTATTTTTTCGAACGAATATTCGAATACTAAAATCTGGAAAATTCCCAGCCTTAATACATATACCCAGTTTTAAAAAGGATGTTATTTAATTAAATTTTCAATTCATTGTTTTAAAATTTCTTATTGAATTCAAAATTTTTAGAAAATAAAACACGTGTTTAAATCAATTCCAATATCATCCATTTTTTTCGTTATCTCCAATATACTATATAAGCCAACACAGTTTTAAGAATCTTGGATAAATATAAAAATTTATGGACGCATCGTTTGTAGTATTTTAAAATAGCCTACGTTTTATTTGATTATTATTAAACATTTATGTCTGTTAGCTCTTTGAAAACCGAGTTTCCATTATTTGAAACGAACTGATTAATTTAAGCCTGTATAAAGGCACTGTACACTAAATAAATGCGGACTTTGAAACAATGCTTCTTCAAATTGTTTCGTATTTATGCCTCGATAAATAATACAGATAGGTTTCTGTATATTATCTCAAATAGCCGAGAGGAAAATGCCCTAATATTTTCCAGTTGACCGAATACGCGTATAAGAATTCTAGCGGGAGTGAATAAAATGTATATCCTACAATTCTGAAACGTATAAATTGACAATATATGTAATATGTAGAATATATTGTGGTTATAATTCATTGTTCATTATTGTACTTTTTTATATATACATTCTCTGATAAATTTAAATTATACAGCGTAACTATTAATTCCAATTGACATAATATGTAAATACTTCGTAAGATATTACTACTTGAAGGGGTCATAGATTTATCAACCCTTGATTCTCTTTTTCGCGTACTAGATGGAAATGTACTATATTTCTGCATGCCTTTTAATTTAGAAAATTGACACTTTTCCACATAGCAACACTGTTCTGCATAGAAACACTTTTCAACAAAAAATTATCAGTATAATCTTAGGAATCAACCTACGAGAGAAATCGGTCTATAAACATCAATAAATCTGTCTATTTATTAATAAGTCCTATAATTTACTTCTTTAAGAAAATGTTAGCTCTCAGCTAATACTACCAGAGTCTTGATTCCTTTTATAGTATGCTGTATGTATATGTTTGTTAATTTTCATTATAATGCCCTACCTATTGTCTACACTGGAACCGCTTTTATGAAAATTTCATAAGGGATTTTGTGTATAGGACAGCTCATAGCACGTTAACATAGTTAATGCTGTTATATTCAAACCTAAAGCTTATCGAAAATGTGAGATCCATATTGGAAAATTAATTACGAATGTGAATAGTTCAACAACTTTAATAAGTTTAGAAACGTTCTAATTGAGAATGAGAGTCAGTATCCGATTATGTCATTAATAACGCTGTGTTCGCATTACGGATATGTGCCTATGTACTTCATTAATTGAGATGCCAACAGATTTAGTGAAAACAAAATAAATAATATTTTAAGATTGCAATAAATCGGTAGAGATTTTGTATATAGGACAGCTCATACTATGATTATGGTTATATAGTTAATGATGTTTTTTTCAGGCATAATATTCAGATTAAAAGCCTACTGAAAATGTGCGGTTTTTATTGGAAAATTAATTACGAAAGTGAATATTTTAATTAAGAATGGAATCAGTATCTCAATATTTCATTAGTAATGAAGACGTTTGCTTATGTTCTTTGTTAATTGACATGCCAAAGAATATTGAGTAAAAAAGCATACAAACAATATTTTACGACTGCCATAACACTTAAATCTTGAAATATTATTCACAATCTAAGTGATGACAGTTATTTCAGAAACATATTGATGATTTAATGGAAATCTCATCTTATCCTCAACTCCACGAAACCAAGAGTTCTTTAGGGCCATCTGTAGTTTAAAGACAGGATAGTGGAAAGTACAAAAAGTATGTAGTTGATAACAGGAAATATGTTACCTAAAAAACTGTTAAATGAATGTTTGAAGTAGTGTAAACTTCAATTTGTTTGTGACAGTCCAAATATTTGCAATTTAATTTTTCGAGGATTACACAAGATTATTTTTATGCTAATTTTACAAAATTTGAACAGGATTGGCTAATAGGTCTGTCCACAAAATTTTCTTTTCAACTGAAAATGGTAGATTTACCAATATTAAAAATTATTTATTTATTTATTTATTTATTTATTTCAGATCCACCATCCAACAGTATTTGCATACTAATTATAGGATGGGAATACAGCATAATTAACAAAAAAAAATAAAAATAATAATAATAATTACAAAAAAAAAAATAAAAATAAGAATATTAATTACAAAAAAAATAATAAATTGGCAATGGAAAATTGACAATTATTACAATGCATTTGCAACAGCAAAAGAAGAAATACATTAAACAGCACTTACATAACTTTTTACAAATAACTTTTTGATCGAGTTAATGCTACAGATAAAAATATCCAAATTATCTTGAACAGAATGATAATTGTTGCATAAACAAAATAAAGTAAATTGGTCCTTGGGGTTGGTAAATAGAAAGTGACAGTATGCTTAGTTGCGATTGAAGTAATATTAAAATTAAGTTGACTTAAAATAGAAGGGCAGTCAATCTTATTATGAATAATATTACATAAGAATATAAGAGAATGCATTTCCCTTCTATCTTTTAGACTCAACATATTATGCCTAGTTAATAGTTGTTCTTGTGGCGCTCCAATAATTGAGTAAATGCTATCAATCTTAAAGGATACGTACTTTAAAAATTTGCGTTGAATACTTTCTAAATTATTACTTTATGTTTGATACCTAGGATTCCAAATTATACTAGCATATTCTATCTTAGACAGAACAAAAGAATTAAATAGTAAAAATAAAACGTCAGTGTCATTAAACCCTCGTGAATGCCTTATAACGAAACCAAGGTTTTTGTAACTAGAAAGTACAACAGCATTAATATGAAGATTAAAGCTCAGCTTTGAATCAAAAATAACTCCTAAGTCTTTAAATTCAGTTACTCTATTTAGAGACATATTATTGAGTGTATAATTGTAAATATACTGTTTTTTTTTGAGAAAGACAGAACGTTACACTTTTGCACATTCAGTGCCAAGTTATTTTTTACACACCAGTCATTAATTTTATTCAAATTCATTTGCAATTGAAGGGAATCGCAGATAGAATTAATATCACAGTAAATTTTCAAATCATCTGCATACAGAAGACAATTGACGTCAATCATATCTACAATGTCATTGATAAAAATAACGAAAAGAAGAGGCCCAAGTATGGAACCCTGTGGTACACCAGATGAAGCAATGAATTCGCCAGACTTGAAACCACGGTATTCCACGTATTGGCGCCTGCATACTTGCAGTATGATGAAAAAGTTTAGACAGTTTATTTGAAAAACCAAACTGCTTAAGTTTATACAAAAGAATACCATGATCAAGACTGTCGAACGCCTTACTAAAATCTGTATAGATGACGTCAACTTGTCCACCAGAATCCACAGATTCTGAAATGTACTGTGTTAAGCAAAAAAGATTAGTAGTGGTAGACCGACCCTGCATGAAACCATGCTGAAAGTCTCTAATCAACCCATGAGTGCTAGCATAAATTGCTTTATGCAGTAACATTTCAAAAGCTTTGGAAAAGTTAGAGATAATCGTGATAGGTCTATAATTAATCACAGAGTTTCTTAAAAACAGGACAAATTCTAGAATGATTCCACACATCTGGAAATGTGCTGGAATTTAAACAAAGGTTAAAGATTTTCATAAGAGGATAGGCAAACGCTACAGCACAGTTGCGTAAGATGAAAGCAGGTATGCCATCAGGACCAGAGGTAAATTTAGGTTTGATTAGTTTTAAAATATCAAATACTTCATTTTCGGAAAAATTTCCAAGGGAAAAGGTATTATTTGTAACATTACCGTACTCATCAGGAACAACTAAGATATTTGAAGAAAAGCTAGATTTAAAGAAAGACGCAAAAGCATTTGCAATGTCAGCAGGTTGGCTGAAATCAGTATTATCGAACCTGATTGTGTCCGGTAACGAATTAACACACCTTTTACCATTAACCATTGTAACAAT